>PVKE010041907.1:0-13968 GCA_004027555.1 Craseonycteris thonglongyai | reverse complement strand
CACCATTAGCACTGTTCTGCTAGCTCTAACCAATTCAGTAAAGCAGAAAACAAGTATGACTGTTTACTACTAAACAAAGAATCAAGTTATTGGAACTTAAGACTGAGTCCATCAAGAGGCCTGGTTATAGTAAACAAAATACTTGTATAAATACTGTCCAACAAGTATAAGCCATAATAAATTCATACAATGGAATCTTACACAGCAGTAAAATGTATCCATGCACATGAGACCTATTTTTAAGTTACAAATAATACATCGGTATATACCAAGAGCATGAAAAACCACATCCATATATATGAAGAGTATGAAAATCCATGCATTGCATGAGTATAACAAAGTGTACTGTGTTCAGATAATCTATGGGGGACACACAGATGCAGCTAGGAAGAGGTAATTATACAGAGGACTTCAAGTACACTGGTGATGTTTTATTTCTTACGCTGGGTGGTACTAGGTATATGGCTGTTTCTTATATACTATGGTACTTTATAACCTATATACCTGAAATAGTTCATAATGAATTTTCTGAGGTGACAATGCATTTGAGGTAGATAGCAGGGAGTCAACAACAGCCCTAATTCCACATGAGGGCTAATTAATAGCTGTTTGCATGAATTAAACTTGTCTCTTTTTGTCCCCTAATAATTCCCTCCACTGATCTGATCTGTCTGCATTGATTACCACAAGTTATATCCTTATTAAATTAGTCCCCTTATAATTAAGCTGACTATATAATTTATCCAAAGTTGGACAAATTTAAAAATAAAAATGGGGCTATTAATAATTATGCTGGACCACAGATACAGACAAATCAGATAAAGTGGAATGTATGGCTCTGTATGATGTATATCTTGTCTTGGCTGGGTAAACAGTTACTACCCATCATAAACAAAAGAATTTTATTGAGCACTTACCATGTACTGACAACAGAGAAGTAAGCTTTCCAGAAATTCACTGAAGAGGAGGCAGGCAATAAGAAAGTGCAGGGGACAAATGGGTACACAAAGAGACTTAGGCAGGAGTAGAAAGATTAAACATTTCTCAAATATAAGCACTAATCAGTTAGAAAACATAATAGGAAATAGATTCCCTTCACAATAGTAACAAAATGCCTAAGAATAACCTTAAAAGGCAGTGTTTGGGACCCATGTAAAGAAAAGAACATAACTCCGGAGAAACTTAAAAAGAGGCAAGTAGACTTCCTGTGTTCTTTTGCATAAAAACAAGTAAAATTGGCCTTGAGAATTTGTAGAACAAGCTGACTAAATAAGCAAGGTGGGAGCTGAAATTAGCAGACCTAACAATGACCTCAGCCATGAATATTTGGTGTGCTGTGGTCTACTGTAAAGAAAACGTGAAATGGCAAAAGCCAGTTGAGGAAGGAATAGCTTTGTCAATGTTAAGCCCTCAGTTTTGGGAGAGGGGAAAGTAGAAAGTTTGCTCTGCACTTCACACTAAATCCAAAATGGAACATTCAAGCATGAAAAACATGAACTTACTTTTAAGCACAAAATGAAAAATATGGGCTAATAACTAATCTGGGATTTGGAAGATCTCTGAGGCTTAAAGACTACAAAAGACATAATGGAAAAGACTGATACATTTGACTAGTAAAATGTTGCCAACACCATGAACAGAATTTTAAAAATCAGTGATAATCAAGGAAAAAAACCATCTCAACAGGCAATGAGTTAATCCTTAAATATATATTGTGTGTCTATTAATTTTAACTTACAAATCAGTAAGAGACAAACTCCCCAACAGAAAAACAAGGATAGAAAAGGCAATCAAAAGAAATGTAAATGAGCAATAAGCATATAAAATGCTTACCTCTGTGATAATTATTACCTCTGTAATAATCAAAGATTCATTCCATTAAAAGCTCAATGAAAACCACTTACCAAATTGAAATATGTATGTATGTGTGCTAACACGGGTGGGAAATTATGTGAAGAAAAAGGCACTATTATACACTGCTGAGATACTGATTACCACCTTTCTGAAGGGTAATTTTGTAATATCCTCTGACAGAGAAAAGCACTTCCTGAGTTCCAGGAGCTGGCCTGGCAATCACAGTTAGACCTTGGTGTCTTGTTGAACCTAATTATTTCACAGAATGTCAACATCAGACAAGGCCACACAGTGACTCATAGATCAAGAAAAAATTGAAGTGACTCCATAATCATGTCTGAACAGAGATAAAATGTAAACATTGTCCACACCACAAAAATTAACCCAATATCCTGATTAATATGAGGGGCTGCTATTACTTTTTTTAATTTTTTTTTTTTTTAATTACAGCTCTAGCATCTCCCTGATCTCTTCTCTAGCCTAGAACAGGGATGTCCAACCTTTTGGCTTTCCTGGGCCACGTTGGAAGAATTGTCTTGGGCCACACCAGCTTTTAAAAAATCACAAAATAGGAGAAGCCGGGATGGCCCAGTGGGTGGAGTGCTTGTTTTGCAGCGCCAGGAACCGGGGATCAGGTCCCGGCCCCAGCCCGTGCGGAACCATGTGCTCAACTGGAAGCTCCCCAAGTTCAGGTCTCTCTCTGTCTCTGTCTCTGTATCTCTCTCTCTGTCAAAAATAAATAAATATATATTTTTTAAAAATCACAAAATACATTCTCACTATGTTGTAAGAAAGTTTATGAATTTGTGTTGGGGTGCATTCATAGCCATCCTGGGCAGGCCACAGGATTGGACAAGCTTGGTCTGGAAGTTTGTGTGTGTGTGTGTGTGTGTGTGTGAGAGAGAGAGAAACAGAATGGTTTGGAGTAGACTTGCCTTCTTCAGGTCCCACAGTTGCCACCACTCCTTGTTAATTGTTTGTGTCCTCCTGCTTTGTTCACTCATTCACTCAATATTTATTGATCACCTACTGTGTGAAGCTGACGTGCTAGTGGAGAAGGCAGACAAATATGAGGGCTGTCTGGAAAGTATCCAGCTATGTAATATGAAAATTAAAGGCATTTATGGCTGGATTTTTTCTGGACAGCCTTCATATGTCAGAGAGTAAGAGACATATTATCTTCTCTGAAGAAAAATAAAGCAAAGGAATATAGAGTTGAGGGAGGCAGCCTATTTTAGCTGTGGTAGTCCAAAGAACACCTCTCCAAGGAGGTGACATTTGGGCTTGGAAGACCTGCTTGCAAGAAGCAAGGGTATAAGCCATTGTGGGGTCTCAAGGAACAGTGTTACAGGCAGAGGGAACAGCCAATGTAAAGGCTTCGACACACATGACATCTAGAAAGAAGACCAGTGTGGCTCTAGGGAGGTGAGTGATAGGAAGGATCATAAAAGTTGAGGACAGAGAGGTAAACGGGAATCAGGGCCCAGGCTTTTACTCTGAGTATGGTAGCAACAACCAAAAGGTACTGTGCAGAGATGTGATTGATGACATCTGTAGCTGCTCATAAAGAGTGGATGGGTGAGAGGGGCCCGCATGGAGGCCAGAAAGCCTGAGGAGGCTGCTGCTGCCTTCTTGCAGGTGAAACACAGTTTAATACCTGCCAGGACTTCAGAAAGGGTCCTTAATAGGCTTATATATGCATGGGTCATACAAGGCATTGTTAAAGGGACAGGGGATGGCCCTTGATGCTTAAGGTTTTTGTCTGGATGATGATGATGTGATGGCTTCATTGTCTGTTTTTCACCATGGGCATGTATTTCTACAATTAAAAATAAGTAGTTTCAGTGGGCACGCCCTGCCCCTCTCCCTTCCTAGATGCAGTCTTTAGGCACTAGAGTAAGGTGACCAGACGTCCTGCTTTTGGCGGGACAGTCCCAATTTTTAACAATTTGTTCCACGTCCTGTGGCGTTTTAAAAAAGTCCCAATGTTTGGAAAGAATTCACGACAAGCTAGGGAACGGCGGGAGATAGACCAAATTTTTCATCAAGAACCCCCTCCCCCCCAGTCAATGGTGTCCCGCTTTACCAATGTTAAAATCTGGTCACCTTACACTAGAGGCATCCTGCCCAGCACTCCACACCCACTGCAGGACAGCCTCCCTGGTTTTATTAATAGTCATGAAAATCCCACGTCCCAGGTGAACCATCCCCCTCCTTGAAACTTCTTGCTCCTCTGCTGCTGGGAGAGAACCAGGAGTGGGACTCCAGCCAATGAGAGGTTGTGAGATGGTGCCCAGGTGAGCTCACTGGGCAACCCCATCCCAGGTTGGCAACCTCAGCGAAGGACAGCAACTCCAGCGCAGGACACAGAGCTACTGCCCAGAGCAGCTCAGTCTGAGTCCCCTTCCCAGAACCCCCTCTCCCGACTTTGCCGCCTCCTGAAAATCAGTGTGTGGCTCTGTGTTTGTGTAATTGAATAACATGGGAGAGGGGGCATTATAAATGTGTCAGGTGGTATGCACATCTAAGTGCATCTGATTTGTGTGACTGTGTACTGAGTGTGACTAAGAATGGGTTTGTGGGAGTGGTTACTGTGTGTCTGTGGTTTCGGCAGTGGGTGTGTGCCTGTGTGACTGTGTGACCACATGTAGCCCAGATCTGGTGCATTGAGTTGTGATGATTCTGTGAATGTGTCAATACTTGACAGAAAAGAGTGGCCATCACTGGGAGAGGATCCAAGATGGCAGAGTAGATAAACGTTGTGCATGCTTCACCTCGTGAACACATCAAAATTACAACTAAATTATACAACAATCAACCTGGAGAGCTATCTCAAGCCTAGTTGAACAGAAGTTTTATAACTAGTGGTATAAAGAAAAAGCCACGTTGAGACTAGTAGAAGGGGCAGAGATGTTAAACAGGCTGGCCCCAAACCTCAGTGTTGTGAATCAGGAGGCCAGAGAGGATGACCTCAGCCCCAAATAGGTTCCCCAGCCTGGAGTACTGGTGCCAGGAAGAGGAGCCCTCACAACATGTGCTTGTGAAAAACGGGGGCGGGTTCTCACCACCTGGGTGGAAGAGATCTGTGGGAAACCCAGATGTGTTCTTAAAGGGCCAGCACAGCCTCACTCACAGGCACTCACCCTGGGCTCCAGCAGAGGAACAATGACTCAGGGGGTGTCAGAGACATGTGGGGGGTGGGGGAAGCAGACTGAGGTATGTGGATTCTGGGTGAGGGCTAGAAGACAGCCACCATTTTCCCTAGGCGAGGCCCTCGTCCTTTGCAGCTGGCATGTTTTCTGTGTTAAGCCCTCCCCCACACCCAGGGCCAAATCTGAATCTGAATTGGTGTGGTGAATTCCACTATTTCACCCTGCAGACTCACTGAGACCCCACCACACCCAACATCATACTGCAGGAGTCTTTATCAGCAGCTGAGCCTTAAACAAAGTGGACAGCTGGCAGCAGGCCTGTGTATCCTGACTGTGCAGAGCTCCCCCAGACCCAGTACTGGTGGCAGCCATTCTTTGTTCATAGCATAGCCTCTCCCATGAGCCTCCAAGTCCAATACAGGCAATGACCAACAGCAGATTGCTCCCTGGATGGTCACAGGCAGTAGTCAACTTGGGCCTGCACCGAGGCCCCTTCCAAGAGGCCCCAGAACAAACATACTTGAACAGTGGCTTCAGACCACAGAAGAGCACAAGTCAATTAGCCCCATAAGTGGCACATACAAAGAGCAGACTCAACAGGAACCGGAGTCTGCTGGGATGAATCCTACTGTGTGGTAAACCTCTGGCACAGCAGCCCGTAAGCTGTGGACATGACCAAACCCCACAGCCAATCAGCCTGTGGGGCAATCGCACCCACTGATATGTCACTAGCAGTCAAGGCTCAAATATAACAGGAAGGCACACATCATCCACATGAGGAACATTTCTGCAGCACCCAGTGCAGGTGACCAAGGAGACTGTGCCCCTGGGTCCCACAGGGCACCTACTATATAAGGCCACCAACAAAACTGGGAGATGTATTAATGGTAAATCAACTAATACAATAAACTTTCCATTAACCAAAACTCAAGCAACCAGCAAAACCTAAAGCAACCAGCAAAAAATGTGCCAATTGTTTGAGAGTACTGATTATTTAAGTTCTGGTTAATAGAGAGTCAACTTACATTTATCTGGCATCTACCAATCCCCATGATGTGCTGGGCAACTGACAGTCTACTGTACATAGAAGCAAACAGAGAGGCAGCCAAATTGAAGATGCAAAGAAATACACATCAAATGAAAAAACAAGAGAAAACTCCAGAAAAAGAAATGGAGTCAAGCAACCTACCAGAGATAGAGTTCAAAACACTGGTTATAAGGATGCTCAAGGAACTTAGTGAGAACTTCAACAGAGATAGCAAGCACCAAAACAAAACCAAAAACAAAACAAAATGACATAGAAATCATAAAACAGAACCAGTCAGAAGGGAAGACTACAATAACTAAAATGAGGAATGCACTAGAAGTATCACAAGCAAACTGAGTGAAATACAGGACAAATCAGTGATTTGGAAGACAAGGTAACAGAAAACACCCAATTGAAATAGCAAAAGGAAAAAAACAATCCCCAAAAATTGACATTCACATCATAGAGGTACAGGAAGGAGAAGAGTGAGAGCACAGAATTGAGAACCTTTTTTGAAGAAATAATAATTGAAAACTTTCCTAACCTGGTGAAGGAAATCGACATACAAACCCAGGAAGTGCAAATAGTCCCAAACAAGATGAACCCAAATAGGCCCACACCAAGGCCCATCATAATTAAAATGCCAAAATTTAAAGACAAAGAGAGAATCCATAAAGCAACAAAAACAAAGATAACCAATAACTTATAAGAGAGCTACCATAAGATTGACAGCTGCTTTCTCAACAGAAATTTTGCAGGCCAGAAGGGATTGGCAGAAAATATTTAAAGTGATGAAAAGAAAGGATCTACAACCAAGGTTACCCAGCAAGGCTATCATTTAGAATCAAAGGAAAGATAAAGAGCTTCCCAGACAAGAAAAAGCTAACTGTTCATCACCACCAAACCAATATTACAAGGAATGTTAGAGAAAGTTCTTTGAGATAGATAGATAGATAGATAGATAGATAGATAGATAGATAGATAGATAGATAGATGGTGATAGCTACATAGCTATCAACAATTACTTTAAATGTAAATCAGGGGAAGCTGGGATGGCTCAGTGGGTTAAGCGCTCACTTTGCAGCACCGGGGACCGAGGATCGAATCCCGGCCCATGTGGAACCATATACTGAACTGGGAGCTCCCCCAGTTCAGTTCTCTCTCTGTATCTCTTTCTCTCTCTCTCTCTCTCTCTCTCTCTCTCTCTCTCTCTCTCTCTCTCAAAAATAAATACATAAATAAAAATATATTAAATGTAAATCAGAAGACATGGTGACTGAATGGTTAATAAAACACACCCTTTACATATGCTGCCTACAAGAGACTCACTTTAGATTGAAAAGCACACCCAAACTTAAAAAAGGGATGAGGGAAAGATATTTTATGAAAATGAAAGCAAACAGAAAGAAAAAGCTGAGGTAGCAATACTTATACCAGAAAAAAATAAAATTTTTAAATTTTTTTCAAGATTTATTTTTATTGGGTGTTTTTAAGATTTATTTTTATTGTTTTTGATAGAGAGAGAGATACAGAGATGGAGACAGACAGAAGGGGGAGAGCCCAGAACAGTCTCCGTAGTTTCACATCATTGCTTTTTCCACATAGTTTCATTCCACAGGTGGGCGCAGGGCCGCACTGGGCAGGAACTGGGCCGGGGTCTTCACCCCAGTGAGAACTGAACTGGGGGCACTCCCCAGTTCAGCATATGGGTCCACACAGGCCGGGACCAGGATTCGATCCTAAGTCCCCGGGGCTGCAAAGTGAGCGCCTAACCCACTGAGCCATCCCGGCTTCCCCTATTTTTATTGTTTTTGACAGACACAGAGAGAGACAGAGAGAAGGCGGAGGGCCCAGAGCAGTCTCCATAGTTGAACATCATCAGTTTTCAACATGGTTTCATTCCTCACAGTTGGGCAGGGGGCTGTGCAGGGCAAGAACCAGGCTGGGAGCCTCCTGCATGGGAGGCTCCCCCCACCACCGCAAGCTGAGAGACTCCCACATGGGAAGCATGCCCAGGGTGGGAACTGAACCAGGGGCCTCCCACATGGGAAGCCCGCCTGGGCAAGAACCAAACTGGGGGCCACACCCCAATTCAGCATATGGGTCCTCAGGGGCAGGGCCAGGATACAATCCTTGGACCCCAGGCCGTGGAAGGGAATGGGTTCTGTCATCTGAAGTGGCAAGGGTGGACTTGGAGGCTACTGTGCTGAGTGAAGTATGTGAGACAGAGAAAGACAGATGCAATGTGATTTCACTTAAATGTGGATTCTAAAGAACAAAATAAAACAGAAACACACTCATAGGTAGAGAACATTTTGATGGTTTCCCATGGGAGTGGGGTTAAGAGAGTAGGTGAAAATGGGAAGGCATTAGGAAGTACAAAATGGGGAAGCCGGGATGGCTCAGTGGGTTAGGCGCTCACTTCGCAGCCCTGTGGACTGAGGATCGAACCCCAGCCCTGGCCCGTGTGGACCCATATGCTGAACTGGGGAGTGCCCCCAGTTCAGTTCTCAGTGGGGTGAGACCCCGGCCCAGTTCCTGCCCTGTGCAGCCCCGCCCACCTGTGGAATGAAACTATGTGGAAAAACCAATGATGTGCAACTATGGAGACTGTTCTGGGCCCTCCCCATTCTCTCTGTCTCTAACTGTGTCTCTCTCTCTCTGTCAAAAACAATAAATAAATCTTTTTTAAAAAAAGAAGTACAAAATGGGTGTTACAAAGTAGTCATGTGTGTGTGTAGGGTATAGCAGAAGGAATATAGTCTATAATATTGTAAAAACTATGTCAGATAGGTACTAAATTTATCAGGGTGATAGGGGATTTGAAAGACAGGATGAAAGGTGAAGGGATTAAGAAGTACAAACTGGTAGTTACAAATAGTCATGGAGATGTGTAGTAGCATAGGGAATATAGTGAAGAACATGGTAATAGCTATTTATAGTGCCAGGCGAGTACTAGGTTAGTCAGGCAATCATTTCTTAAATTATACAAATGTCTAACCACTATGCTATATGAGATCTGTCCAGAAAAAAAAAAATCCAGCCATTGTCAATATAACAAGAATGGTTTGTGGGACATTGATGTAACTTGACAACCAAGGAGAGTGGACTGACGTGCTCATGCGTGAACAATGACAACATCAATGTACTACTAGTCAGTGGGGACTCTAGATGCCATCTAGTGAAAATGTGTAGTGGGTAGCCATGGCATTTAAAATATGATGAGGCAGCTGATGGCGATTTCAACAAAAGATTTTGCAGACTGTTTTTTATTTTTTTAAGATTTATTTTTATTGCTTTTTGACAGAGAGAGAGACAGACAGACAGAGAGAGACAGAGAGAAGGGGGAGGACCCAGAGCAGTCTCCATAGTTGACAGCATTAGTTTTCCATATAGTTTCACTCCACAGGTGGGCACAGGGCTGCGCAGGGCAGGAACTGGGCCGGGAGCCTCCCACATAGGCCCCGGCAAGAACTGAACTGGGGGCACACCCCAGCTCAGCATATGGGTCCTCATGGGCCGGAGCCGGGATTCGATCCTCAGGCTCTGGGACTGCAAAGCGAGCACTTAACTCACTGAGCCATCCCAACTTCCCCTTGCAGAGTGTTTTGAACAGTGGAAGAGATGCTGGGAGAACTGTGTGAGCTCTCAAGGTGCCTACTTTGAAGGGGACTGAGGAATCATTGTCCTATGTACAGTATATGTTGTCTCTTGTATCTCTTCAATAAATACCTCTATTTTTCATATTACATGGCTGGATACTTTCTAAACAAACCTTGTACATCTGAAATTAATATAAAATAATATTGAATGTCAACTATAATTCAAAATTTTTAAAAAGGAGGTGGTGAAAGGGAATAAGAGGTTTAATTTGCAGGTACAAAACAAATAACTCATGAGGATGTAACATACAGCATGGGGAATATAGGCAGTAATATTGTGATAGCGTAGTATGGTGTCAGATGGCTGCTGGCCTATGGTGATCACTTCTTTTTTTTTTGAGAGATTTTTTTTTTTAATTTATTTATTGTTTTTGACAGAGAGAGAGAGAGAGAGATACATAGACAGAGAGAGAACTGAACTGGGGGCACTCCCCAGCCAGCATATGGGTCCACACAGGCCGGGATTCGATCCTCGGTCCCCAGAGCTGCAAAGTGAGTGCTCAACCCACTGAACCATCCCGGCTTCCCCATGGTGATCACTTCTTTAGATATATAAATGTTGAACAGCTGTGGTTGACCCCTGAAAATGAAATAATGTTGTATGTTATGAAACTGATACAATGTTGTGTGTTAGCTATATTTTTTAATAAAAAAATTTTAAAAAAAAAGTTTTTTTCTTTTTTTTAAGATTTATTTTATGGTTTTTGACAGAGAGAGAGAGAGAGAGAGAGAGAGAGAGAGAGAGAGAGAGAGAAGGGGGAAGGTCCAGAGCAGTCTCCATAGTTGTATGTCATCAGTTTTCAACATGGTTTTCTTTCCCACACAGGTGGGCAGGGGCTGTGCAGGATGGGAACCAGGCAGGGGCCCTCCAGCATGGGAGGCATGCCCCCTTGATCCAAGGGCTGAACCGGGGGCCTCCCACATGGGAAGCTTGCCCTGAGGAGAACTGAACTGAGGCCACACCCCCAGTTCAGCATATGGGTCCACAGAGGCCGGGGCCAGGGCTCAATACTTGGACCCCAGGGCTGCAGAGTGATTGCTTAACCCATTGAGCCATCCTGGCTTCCCCAATAAGAGGGTTTTTTTAAGGGTGGACATCTCTGAGTGTGCCTGTGTTTCTAGGACAAGGTGTATGTGTGTGTGTGTGTGAGAGAGAGAGAGAGAGAGAGAGAGAAGAGAGAGAGAGAGAGAGAGAGAAGAGAGAGAGAGATGAGAGAGAGAGAGAGAGAGAGAGAGAGAGAGAGACTGACTGACTGACTGTGTGAGCACATGTTCACATAGGACTGCTTCTGTGTTTGGAACTGACTTTCTTACATCCAAAACGTGTCTCAGAATGTACCTGAATCTCTCTGGGATTGTGTGTGAGTCTTGCATATTTGGGAGGCTTACAGTTTCTCAACTCAGCCAGATTGGCCTGGGTGCAAAGTTTGACTCTGCCACTTACTAGATTGGTAACCTTGGACAAAGTACTGAACCTCTTTGTTTCTCACTTTCCTTGTCTACAAAACATAAATCCTAACCTTGTCTACTGTTAGAGCATGAAATGAAGCCATGCTTATCTGGTGCTCAGCACAGTGCCTGGCACACAGGAAGTACTGGCTATCAGCTCATATTAATGCATGGTTGTATCTACAAGACTACACCCATGATTCCGTCTGTACTTCAAACATCATGCATATGTGTGTGGCTCTTATGGGTTTCATTAGTTCAAGAAATATTAATTTGGCACCTACTAGACACCAGGTACTGCACTAGACACTACATATGCAGTTATGAAAACAGCAAACCAGCCACAGCCTCTGACTTCAATCAACTCATCTTTAGGATCTGACTACACTGACCACTTTTAACTGCAAATAAACTTCGCTGATGTACAAAATGCATGGGCGTAAAAGTATTGCAGGAAGGAGTTGGAGATGATTTAAATAAATGAGTGACTAGTTACACCTGTTATAGTTCATCCTCATTATGCCCTTTAGGCCTCTTGCTGTCAGTAATCTCTCACTCTTCCTCTATTTCTTGACTATCTATTCTGTTTCATTAATTTATTTTGATGCCAATAGCATGCTGTTTTGATTACTGTAGTTTTACAATAAGCCTTGAAACCAGGTAGTGTTAGGCCCTCCAACTTTGTTCTTCTATTACAACATTGTTTTAGCTATACTCCCCCAAATGCCTTCTGGCATTTTCATTGGGATTTCATTTTATCTATAGATTAATTTGAGGAGAACAGACATTGCAACAATATTGAGTATTCTAATTTATGAACATAGTATATCTCTTCATTTATGTAGATCTTCAATTTCTCTCAACAATATTTAGTGCTTTTCAGTGTAAAGAATTTGGAGGTCTGTTTTATACTGATTTCAGCCATCAATACCCAATGTTGTGGCTGGAGCAGCCATTGTGGTTCTTAAGATTGCAAGACACCCTCAGTCCCTCAGCAATAACCATCAGGACACCTTGAGAAGATATAGGTTTATTACTTACAAGACCTAGAAATGACACAGCACACCTGGGGCCCCACAGTGATGGGAGAGAGAGAGAGAGAGAGAGAGAGAGAGAGAGAGAGAGAGAGAGCTTGCAAGAGAACACACATCAGAACCCCTGGGGTTCTGTGTTTACTGAGGTTCAGAGTGGGGGCCTAAGCTTCACTGGTTCCTGCTTAACTAGTGAATTTAAAACACAAGAGGGTGAATTGCAAATGAAGGAAGAGAAAGCAAAGTAGCCCAAATGATCACTTATGGAAACCAACCAAAATTTCTAAAACACAAGAGCCTCAGTGGGTGGGGGTGCGGGTAGGGGGGAAGGCACCTGGATCTTCATCTATCTAGTCCTATGGCTGACACTGTTTATTGGAGATAGCTGTCTTTGAAGTGGGTGTCTCTTTGAAATGGATGCCTCTTTGAAATGGATGTCTTAGCAAGCAAAACTTAAATCAGGTATTTGCATTACAAAAAAATAATAACTGTCAGAGCTTACACTACAAAGTCTTTTATTAAATTTTCCCTAAATATTTCATCTTTTTAATGGTATATTTTTAAATTTCAGCTTCTAACTATTCATTGATAGTATATAGAAATATAACTGATAGTTTTTTATTAAACATGTATCCTGCAAACTAGCTAAACTCACTAGTTCTAGTAACTTTTTTGCAGATTTTACAGGATTTCCTACATAGGCAATTATGTTTTGAGCAAGTAAATGCAGTTTTGCTTTTTCCTTTCCAGATAATCTGTATGTTATTTCTCCTTCTTGCCTTATTGCCCTGGCTAGACCCTCCAGTTTAATGTTAAACAGAAATGGTAGCCACTGACAGGCCATCCAGATTGAGGAAGACCCAGAAACTTTGGAGCCACGTGAGCCACAGAAACACCGAAAGCACCTGGAAGACAGACATAATGCTGGTGGCATGCATCACCACAGGATCAAATTCAACAAATGTCAGCTAGGTTACTTTGGGAAATTTGTTATGAGTCATTACCCCTTAAAGAAACAGAGCTTCTACCTAACTGTCAACCTTGATAAACTTGGTCAGTGAGTAGACACAGGAAAACACTGCCAAAAATAAGACTGGAGCTGTTCCTATCATTGGTGTGATACAATTGGGCTACTACAAATTTCTGAGAAAGGGGAAGGTCCCAAAGTAGCCTGTCGTCGTGAAAGTCCAAATTCTTCAGCAAAAGAGCTGAGGAGAAGATTAAGGGTTTTGGCGGTGGGGGAGCCTTTGTCCTGGTAGCTTGAAGCCACATGCAGGGAAGTTTATATGTTTACCCATATCTGATTTAGATAATATTTAGATGAGAGTTTTATTTATTTATTTATTTATTTATTTATTTATTTATTTATTATTGTTTTTGACACAGACAGAGAGAGAGAGAGAGATACAGAGACAGAGAGAGAACTGAACTGGAGGAACTCCCAGTTCAGCACATAGGTCCGCACAGGCCGGGGCCAGGATTTGATCCTTGGTTCCCGGCGCTGCAAAGTGAGCACTTAACCCACTGACCCATCCCGGCTTCCCCAAGTATATTTCTTTTTTTTTTTTTAATATTATTATATTTTATTGTTAAATTTAATGGGGTGACATTGGTTGGTAACAATCAGACAGTTTTCCAATGGACAACTCCACATCACATCACCCATGCATCCCATTATGTGCCCAGCTCCCAGAATCAGGTCCCCTTCCAAACCGATATATCTGGTGCCCACTTCCCCCTCCCCACACAACTCTCCCTCCCCCCTCCCGCCTCCTCTCCAGGTAAACACCAAA
>PVKE010041906.1:0-13968 GCA_004027555.1 Craseonycteris thonglongyai | reverse complement strand
TATAAAATCAAATCGTTTTTCGGGTCAATGTATTTATGCGAATCTTTGTTTTCAAACATGAATTTAATAAAATCATGATATAGATCTCGACTTACCGATGAGCATCTTAATAATTGTTTGCTAACAGGGTTGTCGTCATACTCTCCTAATTACGAGGCACTGGCCAATGAAATGCAATGCCAAAGATCACACTGACAGACGGGGTTCTTTTTATGTTTTCTTTTATGTTTTTTTAAATGATTTTATTATACGTGTTTTTTATTTACTTTGTATTACGTTTTGTATATATGTTTCTTTGTGTCTATATAAGTTGTACAATAAATTTATTATTTTAAAATTATTTTTGTTTATTATTTTTTTATTCTTGTTCAATAATAAATATCCTTAGAAATAGCTGGTGCCCACCGCCCTACCAATATTTTAGAATGCGCCCTCGGGTATAAAACGGTTGGGAACCCCTGCACTAAGTATAGATTGCTTTAATGAATCACCAATATTGACATCACCCACTTGAGTAATTAACACTTTGCAAATCTTATTTAATCTATCTCTTAGGTTGTTTTGCTTTGCCAGAATATTTAAATTTAAAAGCACACTAGAGATACCATATTGTTTTACCCGTCCCACTTCAGTATGACATAGTAAGTCTAACAGACTTAAAAAACAAAACAAAACAAAACAAAACTCACAATTGCAGACCCTGTAAAATTAGCTGGTTAATATCATATAATAGTTCAAAGTCTATTTTCTCCAATTGTCTTAAAAATATCTCTTTACATTTTGTTTAAATAAGGCTCCAAAAAAAGTTCACACACTGCATTTTAGCTTCTGTCTCTTACAGTTGTGTAATCAATATAACCATTCCCTATTTTCTCTTGTCATTTCTTTGTTCTTCTATTTGACCAACACTCTCCTATTGTTAGATTATTTTCAAGCAAATTCTATAGACCTGTAAATACGTTTTTATGTATGAGTCATATCACAAGAAAATAAGAAAATTATTTAATAGTATCTAGTAATGCAAATGCTCAAATCTCACCCATAGGTATAAAATATAACTTTTTATACTTGATTTGCATTAGATAGGATTCAAACAATGGCCTGCACTTCATACTTAGATAATATTCTCTAAAATTACTTTTAGTCCCACCCATACACCCACTTTTATGTTCCCACTACAATTATCTGTTATAAAAACCAGCACGGGGGATGCCGGGATGGCTTAGCATGTTAAGTGGTTGCCTTGCAGCCTCGGGATCTGAGGATCAATCCCAGCCCTGGCCCCTGCAGACCCATATGCTGAACTGGGGTGTGTTCCCCATGTGGGAGGATCCCAGTTCAGCCCCCAGCTAGAGGGGGTGTGCCTCCCATGCGGATGTCCCCTGCCCAGTTCCCGCCCTGTGCGCCCATGTCCCCCCACCTGTGTGTAATGGCACTATGTCGAGAACCGATGACATGCAACTGTGGAGACTGCTCTGGGCCTTCCCCCTTCTCTCTGTCTCTCTGTCAAAACATAAAATAAATCTTAAAAGAAAAATTCCAGGACACATTTGTAATGAAGAACTTCCAATATTTTAGAATTGGCTAGTTGCATTCTCATATTATTTAATTTGTCCCACAATCCCTGATTTTTTCTTAAAGTGCTAACTGTATCTAGAGGCTGAATTAGATTCATGTTTAATTTAAAGGGCTGGGCAGAAACATTTCACAGATGATGTATATATCCTATTGCATCATATAGCAAAGCATACGATAACTGATATTCCACTGTGGTAATGTTAAGACTAATCAGCTACAACCAACACAGATGATGGTTGCCTAGATCCATTGTTTCATTAGGAATAACAACACAGTGATTCTTCAATTTCCAATCTTTTTTCAATTCTGATATAATTGACATTTAACATGTAACAACATAATGACTCAATATTTATATATACTGTGAAATAATCAGCAAAATAAGTCTAAATTCTACCTTGTTTTAAACTGGACCTTTCAATAAAGAAAAACATTCCCTCATCAACTATTTCATTATTTCATTAAATTAATACAAGAAAGGTAAATGCTGAATACTTTCCCTTTAGTTATCAATTTTCAGAATGGTTAGTAAACAAGTAACCTACAGTACTGCCCAATACTTCCTTTTTGAGTATCATTATAAATCTATCATGGATTCCTACATATTTAAGATGTTTCATTCTAGTATAGAAATTTTTAATGGAAATTTATGACAAATAGCACATTAGACTATTGGGAAAGGATGAACTGACTAGTTAATAAATGGTGTTGAGTCAAGGTATCTCTCAGAATAAAGTATACAAGAGCTACCCAGAAAAAATCCAGCCATTATCAATATAACGAGAACGGTTACATAGCTGGAAGCTTTCCAACAGTCCTCATACAGTAGTAGATTGGTCAATGTATAACCACAGGCACTGTGAAACAAAAAAAGTGTTTGGGATTTTAGGCTAGTAAGATCATATTTCGGGGAAGCTGAATGGCTCAGCGCATTAAGCACTCACTTTGCAGCCCTGGGGACTGAAGATCGAATCCTGATCCTGGCCTCTGCGGACCCATGTGCTGAACTGGAGTGTGCCTCCCATGTGGGAGGCCCCCAGTTTGGTTCTCACCCCCCGGTTCGGCCCCTGCCTAGAGGAGGAGTGCCTCCCATGAAGGAGGCCCTCAGCCCAGCTCCCACCCTGCAAGGACCCCACCCACCCATGTGAAACAAAACCATGTTGAAAACTGATGACATGCAACTATGGAGACTGCTCTGGGCCCTCCCCCTTCTCTCTGTCTCTCTCTGTCTCTGTCTCTCTCTGTTTGTGCCAAAAACAATTTAAAATAAATCTTTAAAAAAAAAAAAAGGTCATATCACAGTACTTACCAAGTAATATTAAGAACACTAACTACATGTAAAGCTCTTGGCATGATGCCTAACACAAAGGCTCAGTAAATGATATATGGATGTGTGTTTCTGTGCATGAGTGCCCTTCATGCATATGTGCCAATGATATGCTGGTAAATGTTAAAAAAAAAGTCTTCCTAAGAAGAAAAAACGCTGTGATTCGTAGGGTTTGCCGATTTGCATCATGTAAATACCCCTACTATGGATAACGTCACGCTACCAATATAATGTGAATACATGCAGAGTTGGGGAGAGATGTGCAGACATGATTCTCACTAGTCACTGTGAACTGGCTCCAGTATACCACTGAATAATATCCATATAACTGTATACACTATAAATCTCAATTATTTTTGTGTATGTGGAAATATGTATGTTTACATGTATATGTCTGTGTATGTATATAGAATCAAAATGCCTAGAGAAAGGTCTGGAGAGATGGATATAAGTGGAAGACCGGGTATTCTCTGGTGCAAGAAAAGGTATTAGGGCAGAAAAAAGATAAATGGAATCTTTGTCAACATTCATTGAATTGCTCATGTAATGCTTATGTATTTATTGGGTCAAAATAGGGTAAATATTTTTTTCTTAAATATCTGGCCCACTTTATCACTAAGCACACTATTTTCTCACTAACATTAAGCTCCAATATGATATAAATGACCAGCTAGATGTCATATTATACAAAGAAAACACCTTTTGAAAAAATAATAACTTACTTTGGCTTCAGTTTCTCCCCTGTGAAGGGTATACAGATGGTGGACAGCACTTTGTGATGAGGACCAAGGATGAGTCAGAATTTGGAAGACATGAAAGTCATGTCCAAGGGTGTCTGTTGTGACTAGAAGCATTCCTGAAAGACATACCAAAAAAAAAAGTAAAATTAAAAACAATTATGCACGTGAATGAAATATTTTCACAAAGTACTCATCATGTTTAAAATATTATCAAAGGAAAAAAATCAAAGATATAAGAAAGTTCCCACAATAAAAAAGTTAAAACAAAGTATCTTTTTCCATTGTGAATACAAAACCTTAACACCATATCAGTATACAATAGTGAGAATACTAGATGTAAAGGTTTTATGATGTTCCCACATGACTAATAGAAAAAAATTTTATGTGCCTGAATTTACAGAGAACTCACAAGCATTTTAAAACAGCAAATTTGATAACAAAAAATGTGAAAATTACTTATCGCCATGGAACCCACTCCCATTTTTCGCATTTTCAAAATCTAGACTTTAAGTTCCAATTTATCCAATACAACAATTAATGACCTTAATTCACCATACTCTGTCAAGGTATAATATTTATTAAAACTGCCTACAGTATCTTTCATAGAGCGAGATTTTAATTTTGATGAGATGTGACAACTAGGATTCTTTGCCTAATCCAAAATCATAACATTTTTCTGTTTTCTTGTCAAAATTCTATGGTTTCATATTTTACATTTAGGTCTATCATCCATTTTGAGATAATTTTTTAATAAAATGTGAGGTATTAGACAAATTAACTTTTTTGCAAATGATGTCCAATTGTTTTAGCAAAAAAAATTTTTTTTTTAAGATTTATTTTTATTGTTTTTGACACAGAGAGAGAGAGAGACAGAGACAGAGACAGAGAGAAGAGGGAGGGCCCAGTCTCCACAGTTGCACATCTTTCGTTTTTCCACATAGTTTCATTCCACAGGTGGGTGCGGGGCTGCACAGGGCAGGAATTGGGCCGGGGTCTCACCCTGGTGAGAACCAAACTGGGGGCACTCCCCAGTTCAGCATATGGGTCCATACAGGTAGGGGCAGGGATTTGATCCTTGGTCCCCAGGGCTGAAAAGTGAGCGCTTAACCCACTGAGCCATCCCAGCTTCCCCAAAATTTCTTGACAAGACTACTCTTTACCCATTGAATTCTTTATCCACTGTCAACTTGCCAAAGATCAACTGGCTATATCTGCATAGGTCTTTTTCTAGAAGTATAATTCTATTCCATCAGTTACTGTGTTTAAACTTTCCTTAATACTTTTTTGATTACTATAATTTTATAGGAAATCTTACAGTTAGGTAAAGCAACTCCTCCTTTTCTGACCATTTTCAACATTATTCTGGCTATTTCAATTCCTTTTCCTTTCCAAACACAGAATTAGCTTTTTGATAGCTATACCAAACAAACAAACAAACAAACCAAAAAACCTAGGATTTTTGGGAAAGTGCATTAATCTATAAATCAATTTGGGGATAATGACACCTTTAACAATATTCAATCTTCTAATCTACAAACATGTCATACTTTATGATATGTCTTCTATGACTTTTTTTGTTGTTCAGCACACAAATTATAAATATATTTTCTTACAGCTATTATAAATGGTAATTTTTATTTTATTTATATTATTAGTTTTTCCTTGCTGTTATACACAGACATACTTAACATTTTTAATATTGCCTGTATATTCTAACAGTTCTAGGAATTTTTATGTAGATTACATGGAATTTTCTTTATAGACAATCATGTAGTATGTGAATAGACATTGTTTGATTCCTTCCTTTCCAAACTACATGCCTTTTTGTTCTTTTTCTTGACTTAGTACATTTCGGAAGGGAAACAGGAGTGGTGAGAAGCAATATTTATGCTCTGTTCCCAGATTTAGTATAAAGATTTCATTCTTTAGGTATGACGTTAGCCTACGATTTTTTTTTTTTTTTTAATGTCTTCTTTCAAGTTAAGGACAGACCTTTCTACTCCTAATTTGTTAAGAACTTTTATAATGAACAAATGCTGAATTTCTTCAGTGCTTTTATTTCTTTCTTTCTTTTTTTTTTTTTAAGATTTATTTTATTGTTAGAGAGAAAGAGAGGAGGGGAGGGCCCAGAGCAGTCTCCATAGTTGCACATCATTAGTTGTGACATGGTTTCAGTCCACACAGGTGGCTGTGTGGCTGCGCGGGGCGGGAACCTAACCTGGGGCCTCTTACATGGAAGGCGGAAAACTTCACTGCTGAGCCATCTTGGCAGTTACCAGTGCAGCATGTGGGGTTGCACGAGCCAGGGCAGGGAATCGAACCCCAGACTTCGCCATTAGAAGGCAAGCACTTATCCTCCTGAGCTATCCTGGCATCCCCACATTTTTTAATTCATAAAATGTTTATTTGTTAAAGGAAAAATAAGAATATTAAGCATCTGTGGGAAGACAAGGTAGGCATTTAAAGTGAAAAATGAAATATATTTGAGTTTGTTATTTATGTGGCTAATACAAGGTACAGCTCTATTTGCTGTGTTAGATTTAAACATATACAATACTAGATGCCAGTGTCCTGGCTGTTTCCAAGAAAATACATTTTACATGATAGAAAGTGTTATTTATTGAGATCTAGTTCAAATCTGTAATCATTTGTATAACATTACCCCCCCCCACACACACTCTGCACCTAGCTATGGTCATGATGTCATTGACATAATTTTTATTCTTTCCATATTTCTGTTGTTATTCAAACAAGAAATTTTCAAAGGTGGACATGAATGCTTTGTTGTCCTTTAGTGGACAGTACTTCTTCACGCCTCCTACCTTTTGCTGAGTTATAGTAAATATGAATTATCACAATTCCACTATGCTTTGACTCTACTCACAGTAAAACTATTTTGTGCACATGACATCCAATGGAAACATCATTTTGACATGAAATACAATGAACTTAAAATCATAACATATCTATTGCTTACTTACTTAAGATAAACATTTCTTTTAGAGTCAGATGCCAATATTTGGACTCATAATGAGTATTCAAATAAAAGTCCCTGTTAGCCAAATCAAGACTACCGTATTATTGTTTTTCACATGAGTATTCACAGATTAATACTTTTCAGTATACCAACTTTTAAAATTGATATTAATATCTACTTAATTTTTAATATGTAAATCAAATTCAAATTTTTAGAGAAATAGCACATTGAAAATTTATCCTTATTTTCTGTGTATTCAATCTCAAAAGTTCTCTTTTTTCCACTTCTCTACACAAATTTGGTTTCTATAACACAGCAATTAGCTTACTTTTCTTTGAAAATACTTTAAAATGATTAAGAAAAATTGAAAGAGCAGGGAGAAAAAGAATAAATAGCTTATACAGTACTACACAATCATGTGCTTTTTTTAATTTATAATTTCCTCTTCTGCACACATTCTGCTGGTAGTGACAATTTTTTTTTATAGAAAACAACTTAAAAAGCAGATATACATAAAAGGAAAAACTCATACCGAGTAGACTGTGGCTTGAGAACTATTTATGCAGCATCAGAAGACTAAACCAGACTTTAGCCTGGCCATAAATTAAACCCACACCCCAACTGAGGTGCCAAGCCACAAAAAGCATTTGCGTCATCTGGGAATACAAGGAAAAGAAGGACTTCTAATTATAGGGCCTGGAAGCGGAAGCCTAGAGTGATTAGCTGTTTAGGCGCTGCTGTGTGTTTATCAGGAAGCTTCCTCTCCCTCACTCCCAGCTTCAAGCTTGATAGATGAGTGCTACCATTAGAGGTGGGGACTTGAAGCAGCTGATGGTACATGGCATTCTTCAAAATCTGAGGAAGCTGGAGACTGAACATTAAGGCTTTTGTGGCCTCATAAGAACATAAGTCTTTTCAACCGGGCGTCAGCTGGTTAGCCCAAAAGACAAAATTAAAGAGTAGCAAACCTCCACTGGGCATATGCTACAAAGTCTTGGAAACATGAGTATGTATGTCTTTTTTGCCATATCCTATTTATAACACCTACCTAATTGTATGGTTATTTATCATATGAACACATATGAACTGGAAGACAAGTTACCAGCTATTCACCTCCAAGAACAGACATAAACACTGATATGCTGGATCAAACAGAAATTTTCATAGGAATTCAGATTATATCGGTCATAAAATACTTTTATGCTCAGGTATTAATTCTTGTGACTTCAATGCTTCTCATCAACACTTGTACTGATTGAAAATTCCAAATTATTTAATTATTTAAGTTACGTGTCAAATTTATAAACATAAAAGCAAAGAAAGTGAATCCTAGTTGTAACCAAAATCTTTTAGGTCTTCATATTACATAAAACCACAATAACGGCAGAGCCTATTGAACTCTGGTTAGTGAAACCTTTAAACTGAGTAGGAGTACTTGAAAGCAATGGTCTCAAAGTCTCCCTCCTGGCAGCATACCATCAATGTTAGCACATTTCTTAAACTGCTCAAAGATGCTGGTAATCAAACTCTCCGTTGTAGTCTTCCATGTTTGTGGCCCAGGATATGTTAAAACAGTCTTAAGTTTATGCTCAATAACACTGTTAAAGCCACTGAAGTAAACACTATCAAACAAACTAAGGGCATGATTTATTGGATCCCTTCCTAAAGTTGTATATATCTAGAAATAAGGTAAAATAAAACAAAACCTTTGATATGGCTCTTACTCATTTGTCCTACGTAGAAAAGTCTAACGTCAACATTTAGTTTGCTACCTCACTTATTTTAGTAGTTTGATACCCTAACATTTATTTAAATAATTAACTTTTCTTCCTTTCATTTTGCATCATGAAATTTACAAGGTTCTGTAAAAATCTTTAGCTATATCCAATGGGTTTTCACATGAAATATTCTAAGATTCATTATTTTCAATTGTGTATGTATCCAACAGATCTGTAAGAAAGAGGTGCATGTCTCTATGTATTCTTATTTTTCCAAGTGGTTCAATATATTTCTTGTCAGATGCCAGAACATCTTTTTATTAAATTTATTTGGTAACACTGGTTAGTAAGTTTATATAGGTTTCAAGTTTACGATTCTATAATACATCATCTACATACTGCACTGTGTGTTCACCACTCAAAGTCAATTCTCCTCCCCTCACCACACATTTGACCCCCTTAACCATCATCTACCACCCAACCCACCCCCATTACCCTCTGGTAACCACTAACCTGTTGTCTGTGTCTATGACCTCATGTTTCTTGGTTTGTCTTGTTTGTTTGCTGCTTTCACTTTAATATCACACATATGAGTGAAATCGTGTGGTTCAGAATATTTTTTAAAATTTATTAATTCCTATTAATGTATATTTATATACAATAAATGCACTCATTTGAAGTGTATAGTTTGATGAGTCTGACAAGTATATACATCTATGCAACTACTCCCATAATCAAGACAGAGAACCTGACAAAAGATTCCCTTGTGCCCATTTGGAGTCATCCCTTCCCCAGAGCACGGCCCCAGCTAACCACTGATTGGCTTTCTGTCATTATGAATTAATACTGCCTACTTTAAAATTCCATGTAAACAGCATTACGCAGATTTTGCTAACCCTATCTGTTGCAGTAACAGTAGTCCATTCATTTCTATATTACTTAGCAGTGTTCCAGTATATAGATATATGACAAATTATATAAAATTCAGCAGTTGTTTCTAGTTTTTTGCTACTGTGAATCAAACTCTCATAAAGATTCAAGTACAAAGTCTCTGTATAGACATGTATTTTATTTTTCCTAGGTGATTATATACAAGTGAAATTGTTGGGTCCTATGTATGGTTGACTTTATTAAAAAACAAAAAACAAAGAGAAGCTGGGATGGCTCAGTGGGTTAAGCACTAGCTTTGCAGCCCCAGAGCCCAAGGATCGAATCCCGGCCCTGACCCAGGTGGACCCATATGCTGAGCTGGGGTGTGCCCCCAGTTCAGTTCTTGCCGCAGCCTATGTGACAGGCTCCTGACCCAGTTCCTGCCCTGCACAGCCCCGCGCCCACCTGTGGAGTGAAACTATATGGAAAACTAATGCTGTCAACAATAGAGACTACTCTGAGCCCTCCCCATTCTCTCTCTCTCTCTCTCTCTGTCTATCTCTCTGTCAAAAACCAATAAAAAATAAATCTTTAAAAAACAAACAAAAAAACCTGCAGAAATGGTTTTCCAAAGTAGCAAGTAACATGAGCTCCATAATCTCATCAACATTTGGTATTGTCAGTCTTTTCAAGTTTTAATCATTTCAGTGGGCATTTGGTGATTTTTTATGGTTTTAATATGCCATATTTTCTTGGTAAGTGATATTGATCACCTTTACAAGTAGTAAGTAGCTATTTGTATATTGTCACATGATTATTCAAATTTTTTGCTCATTTGAACTGTTTTTGTATAGATATACATATTATTTCCTCCCAAGGTTCAGGCTGGGGACCTGGGAACTCCCGCATGGGCACTGGCAAGAACTGAACTGGGGGCACACCACAGTTCAGCATATGGGGTTGCATGAACCGGGGTCAGGATTTGATCCTAGGACCCCAGGGCTGCAAAGTGAGCGCTCAACCTGCTGATCGATCCCAGCACCCCCTGGATTGCTATAGATTTAAAGTGCGTCAGAAATTTAGGTAGTTTAAATTTTCAAAATGTACTCTTTCGAGACTGATTTGCTATTTTATATCCTTTCTCTTTCCATATAATTTTAGAATAAACTTCTGTTGATTACTGTTGGTTCAAACATTTACTTTTAATGAAATGAATCATTAATGAACTATATTAACACAAAACACTAATAGGATATGAAGGCATAAAAGCAATAAAACATTTTTATAAAAACGTGGTTATCTGGAGATGCTGGGATAGCTAGCAGTTGAGCACTTCCTCGCAATTGCCGGATCCAGGGCTCCGTTTCCAACCCTGGTCCGTGCAACCCCACATGCCAAACGGCAGCACAAATGGTAACTGCCACCACAGCAAATGTTCTTACCTCCCGTGCAGGAGGCCCCTGGTTCAGTTCCCATGTGGCCCCACATCCACCTGTGTGGAATGAAACCATGTCCCAACTAATGATGTACAACTATGAAAACTGCTCTGGGCCCTCCCCACTTCTCTCACTCTTCTCTCAAACACAATAAAAAATATTTTTAAAAAATGGTTTTCTGCCACAATTGATTGAGTTTCTTACCCTATTATAATCTAACATTACAATGGAGAGAGACACTTAAGATGGTAAAAATGGAATTTTTACATAAAGTAGGAGAACTGAAAAGATAAAGAAGTATGATTTAAGATTAAATTGACTCATAACTTTATTCAAGAAAACAGCATATATAATTTCAGAGTTTTATAACTCTAGGGCCTTAAAAACAATGTGCCTGATTTCAGTTAACAGGTATTATAACTGAAACAGTGAGAAATCAAAATTTAAAGGTCTAAAGGTTAAGTGTTAGCTTTTGTTATCTATTATTATCTACCAACATAATGCTACTGTCCTCAAAGAAAAGGTATGCACACATACAACTAGTACTAAATGCCAGGCAATCATTGCTGAAAGTTCATAATGCAATACATTTTGGGAATTGAGGTTAATAGGAATTAGGTACATAGTTAGAAGTGTCAAGAAAGTGAAATATCATGAACAGCAGAAAACAGGAAGAAGGAATAAAGAAGAGAACATGACACAGATTGTTCTGCTTAGAACAGATATTTAATATATTAAAAACTAAAAAATGTATGTTGAAAGGTAAATCTGAAAATCTCTAAAGGAATGCTATTCAATGCACTTTAGAGATGTGTTAAACAGAACATTTAAATTTTCTGGGAGGAGCTGATACAGGTATATACATAAAAATTCACCACGCTATATAAGTAAAATTTGTACAATCTATATTATGTAAGCTACAGTGCAATAAAAATTAAGACAAATTAAATAAAAAATAAACATGAGGCTACAGGTCTATCTCAGGAAAGAAGAAAAATCACAAGTAAACATCCTAACATGCAATCTTCAAGACCTAGAAAAAGAACCAAAAAAATAAATACATAAAATTAAAAAAATAAATCATGGGAAAGCTGGGATGGCTCAGCGGGTAAAGCGCTCGCTTTGAAGCCCCTGGGACCGAGGATCGAATCCCGGCCCCGGCCCATGCGGACCCACATGCTGAACTGGGGTGTGCCCCCAGTTCAGTTCTTGCCGGGACCTATGTGGGAGGCTCCCGGCCCAGTTCCTGCCCTGCGCAGCCCTGTGCCCACCTGTGGAGTAAAACTATATGGAAAACTAATGTCAACTATGGAGACTGCTCTGGGCCCTCCCGCTTCTCTCTGTCTCTCTCTGTCTCTGTCTCTCTCTGTCAAAAAATAAATAAATAAATAAGTAAATAAATCAGTAGAAGAAATACTAAAAATTAAAGCAGAACTAAATGAAATTGAGAGTAGAAAAACAATAGATAAAATTAATGCAACAACAAGCTGGTTCCTTGAAAAAAAATCAGTAAAGTTGACAACCACTGGCTAGGTTCACTAAAACACAAAGACAAAAGATACAAATTACCAAAACCAGAAATGAGAGGGGAAAAATTATGACTAATACTACAGAAATACAAACAATCATAAGAAAATATTATGAAAGGTTTTATGGCACCAAACAACCTAGACGAAAGGGACAAACTTCTAGAAACATATACTCTATGTACACTGAACCAAGAACTCGATAACCTAAATAGATGAATCAACATGAAAGAACATGAAACAATTATCCAAAACCTCCTCAAAGGCAAAAGTCTGGGACCAAAAAGTTTTATCAAGCATTCAAAAAAGAATAATACCTACTCTCCTCAGATTTTTTCAAAAAAGCTAAAGATGAGGCAATACTCCCCAATTCATTCTACTAGGCCAACATTACCCTAATACCAAAATCTGGTAAGGATGACACAAAAAAGAAAACTTATAGACCAATTATCTCTGATGAACACTGATGCAAAAATCCTAAACAAGATATTTGCAAATAGAATACAATGATGCATTAATATAACTATGCACCACGATCAAGTGGGATTAATCTCAGGGGCATAAGGATGGTTCAATATATGCAAATTAACCAATGTAATACATCACATAAGCAAAATAAAAGATAAAAACTATATGATTATATAAATTGATGGAAAAATAGCATTTGACAAGATACAACATCCATTTATGATCAAAACACTGAATAACTTGGGAAGTGAGGAAAGTACCTCAACATAATAAAGGCCATATAGGACAAACCTTCAGCTAATATTACTCTGAATGGGGAAGAGCTGAAGCATATTCACCTAATAGCAAGAATAAGATAGGGATGCCCCCTGTCACCAGTGCTCTTCAATATAGTGCTGGAAGTTCTAGCCAGAGCAACCTGGCAAGAGAAATAAATTAAAGGCATCCAAATTGGAAGTGAAGAAGTAAAAATGTCACTTTTTGCAGATGACATGATCCTTTATATAGAAAACTAAAAAGATTCCACCAGAAAACTATTAGAAATAATAAATGAACACAGTGAAGTTGCAGGATACAAAACCATTGTACAAAAATCCACAGCATTTTTATATACAAACAACAAAACTTCAGAAAAAGAAATGAGAAAAATGATAACTTTTGTGATCACAACAAGAATAAAATACTTAGGAATAAATTTAACAAAGAACGTGAAGGACTTATATACATAAAACTGTGAGACACTATTAAAGGAAATTGAAGAAGATGCAAAGAAATGAAAAGATATTCCGCGTTCACAAATTGGAGGAATCAACATAGTTAAAATGGCCATACCACCCAAAGCAATATGCAGACTGAACGCAATTCCCATCAAAATCCCACAGACATGCTTTCGAGAAATAAGTGGGGAAAAAAATTATCAGATCCATATGGAACCACAAGAGATCCCAAATCGCCCAAATTTTCTACTCTGCACACCCGGAGTTAATCCATTTTGACACGCCTCTGATGGACTTGAGCAGGGGTGGCCAACAAGTCGATCGTGGTCAACCGGTTGATCGCGAGGCCAATTTTGGTCGATCGTCGATCGCTCGCAATGTCTGGGGTGGAATTCGCGAGGCCAATTTTGGTTGATTGTCGATCGCTCGCAATGTCTGGGGTGGAATTCCGTGTACCATGGACTTTGAAGTGATTGTAGAAGACAAAACTTTCTAGCAATAGTTTAATGCATTCTGGGAATTTGCCAAGGTCATAAATTCCTAGAATTCTGACAGCCTGACACTGTGATCTCCGCCCACCCAGACAATACATTTTGACTTATGTGTTACACT
>PVKE010041905.1:0-13968 GCA_004027555.1 Craseonycteris thonglongyai | reverse complement strand
TCTGATAAGGGGCTAATATCAAAAATATACAAAGAACTTGTACAACTCAACAAGAAAAAAACAAGCAATCCAATTAAAAAATGGGCAGATGACCTTAACAGACACTTCTCTCATGAAGACATACACATGGCCAACAAATATATTTAAAAAATGCTCCACTTCACTAGCAATTAGGGAGATGCAAATAAAAACCACAATGAGATACCATCTTACACCTGTTAGAATGGCTATAATCAACAAGACAAGGGATAACAAGTGCTGCAGGGGCTGTGGAGAAAAAGGAACCCTCATACACTGCTGGTGGGGATGTTAACTGGTACAACCACTATGGAAGGCTGTATGGAGATTCCTCAAAAAATTACGAATGGAATTACTATATGATCCAGCCATCCCTCTACTGGGTATTTACCCCCAAAACTTGAAAACCTTAATCTCTAAAGATGTTTGTACCCGCATGTTCATCGCAGCACTGTTCACAGTGGCCAGAACATGGAAACAACCAAAATGCCCTTCGATAGATGACTGGATAAAGAAGTTGTGGTACATTTACACAATGAAATACTACTCAGCGATAAGAAAAGATGAAATACAGTCATTTGTGACAACATGGATGGACCTAGAGACCATCTTATTAAGCGAAATAAGTCAAACTGAAAGAATCCGGAAACCTATGACCTCACTTATAGGTGGAATATAAAACTGAAAGTAACAAAGACACAGAGACCTATGGACACACTCAATAGCTGGGTGATTGCCTGAGGGAAGGGGAGGAGGGGGGAGGGAAAGTGGGAGGGGAGGTGGGAGAGGGTACCAGCATTATGGACACACTCAATAGTCTGGTGGTTACCTGGGGAGGGAGGAGGAGGGGAGAGGAGGGGGGAGGGAGAGTTGGGGCGGGGGGGGCACCAGATATATGGTGATGGAAGGGGCACTGACTCTGGGTGGTGAGCACATAATGCAATGCATAGGTGATGTGATGTGGACTTGTACATCTGGAAGTGATCTAATTGTTACCAATCAATGTCACCCCAATAAATTTAACAATAAAATAAAAAAAGAAGCTGAAAGAACATCCCTCTAGTCAAAATAAAAAAATACTACCAGCTTGGTGGGAGCCACAGCTGATTAGGAAGCTATGTCTTTGGGTAATTTGGAACTTTTCCTTCTAATTTTATGAATGAATAGTAATGCCACTAACCCACTTGCAGCCTTAAACTGATTCAGCCATAGGTAGCAGAGTAAAACTATAAGGTTTCAATTGTTAGTCTGTCAACATCTTCTTTGAAAGAATCCACAAATTGTGTCTGAGAAAATTCTTAGACTAACTTATAAGTACTCAAACCAATTCTTTTCTACTTAAAAAAAAAAAAAAATCTACTCTTAAACCAGAAACATCAAAGTCTAAATTAAAACAAGTCTGAGGAAAGTTTGCTAGAAAGGCAAACCATCCAACATAATTCTTAATCAGGGGTCGGCAAACTATAGTTCACAGGCCAAATTGAGCCTGCAACCTGTTTTGAATGGCCTAGGAGTTAAGACTGGCTTTTGCACTTTTAAATAGTTGAAAAAAATTTTTTAAATATTATTTTATGACATGTGAAAAGTATATGACATTCAAATTTCAGTATCCATAAATGAAGCTTTACTAAAACACAGCCACAGCTTTTCGATACAATGGCAGAACTGAGTAGTTATGACAGAGACTATGTTTAAACTGTCTGGCCCTTTGCAGAAAGTTTGCTGACACCTATTTTAGATTAATGTTTCCCAATGTGCCAAGTGTTTCAATTAAAAAAAAATATATTGTGATTAAATTAGTTTTGGAAATGCTGGGACAATTTCTTAATTATAGGACTTCTCAACGCCTTCAACACACTGATATCATACAGTTCTTGCCAGACTCACTTGATTTTGGCACTTCTTTGTGACAGAGCATCTCCCAGATGCCAGGTTCCTCAGTAGTATACTCTTTGAGAAGTGATGAACTTCAGAGAAACATCCTACATAGGACCCCAAGTGGAGTCCTTGTCCCACCTCCCAAGGGACACTGCAAGAAATTGACAAAGTGGCTATGCTATTCACTGCAGGGAAGCTGATGAGGGCCCTGCCCATTTCATCACTCAGTGCGTGAAGGAAGTTTATGCTGCACAAGGACTCACTCTTCTCCTGAGCTGATGGCTTGTTTGTATCTTACAGACATTTTATCCTTTTAGATTTCACTCTTTGCTTTGGCTTCCAAGAAACTCAGAAAAAAACATGTGACTTGACTCCAGAGGAGCTTATTTGTAGTCTGAATTTTGTGAACTAACCTTTATTCTGGCTGTTCCTAATTTTTCTACACATATATTCTTTTTGCCCCATATCCTAATTTTTAAAAAATTCACCACATTATTACATTTCTGCAAGCTGCCTTAAATCATTTTTTTAAAGAATAGGGTATAAATAAATATTTCTGAGGGCCGTCCAGAAAGTATCCAGCCATGTAATACACAACATAGAGGCATGTATGGGGGTTTTTTGTATGTTTTTTTTGCTTTATTTTTCTGGACTGTCCTCGTAGGTATATTGAGGAGATGCGGGAAGAAAAAGGAGCATTCAGTATGTCCTACTAAGAGAACTAATCTCTAGACAGAGTCAAATTCACAGAGCTCCCAACAAGTACTTATATTGTAGCAGTGGGCTCCAACTTTCTCTCTTACTATGGGAAGTTGGGAGAAGAGAACAGTGAGTGACCCTGACAAACCTCAGTCCTCAGTGCTGAGAGCCAGTGATTTAATCTGTTGTCATAGCCATAATTACGAATCGGCCATGATGTGGTGACTGAGGGCTCCTTCTGGTTTTGGGCCACAGTGGCTGGGAGCTGCTGGCCACAGCACTTGGGAGCCTGGCCCCCTGGGAGGCGGTGTGCCAGGCAGATGTTACACTCTGCTAACATGCTTGGGGTTTTACTGGCTCATATTCTGGAAGGCTTTGGTCTCACAACCTGCAGGGAGCAGCCTGGCCTGCCAGCTTTTAGAACCTGTGAGACCAAATATTTAAAGAGTTCCGCAACAATGGTTAGAAAGAAGCTAACCCTGACCCACAGAAAATAAAGTACCAGGTGCGGGAGGGAAAGAATGAGATTCCAGTTCATGAGGCTGCAGAATTTCAATTCAGAACAATGTTATGTAACCAAAATTTCTAAAGGCAACGTGACTGAAGGGCTTAGTAGAACACTTTAAATGTGACTTCTAAGATTGTTTTACTCAAAGCCACTGGTCCAGGAAAAGAAAACATGAAAAGTAACTAAATACCTTCTACAATCCCTTAAGACCTTGCCAAGAATCCCCGGAAATAACAATAGCACAGAATTTCTGTTACTCTGTCGCTCACCTACTCTTCCTTTGAGCTTGTATCTTCTACCTCAAGGAACCAACGTGGCCACCTCCCGCAGCTGAACAGCAAGTTTTAGCCACCACTTTGTCACACTGTTCACCTCACTGGATTTTGGCCATAGCCTCTACCACATCACAGAAATTTCTCTCCCAAGATCATAGTGCTCCCAGATTAATTATCTTAAAGCACACATCTGGTAAAAAATCTTCAACTCCTTACTGAGTAAAATAGAATTTCAGCTTAAAATTCAAAGCATTTCAGATCAGGCCCCAACCTATATTTTCCCAGTGAGATTGCATGCACCCAACATGCACCTATGTGCCGAACTGTTCTCTACATGGTCCAGTCTCTGAGACATTGTTCATGCTGTTCCTAACACTGCCCCATTCCCCAACCAATCTCCAGTATCTAAGACTCACCAGGCTCTGAAAGGCCTTTCTAGGGAATCTCTGTGGTCCTCAGAGCAGAAGCTGCCTCTCCTCAGCTGCTCTGCGCACACCTGTGACCTGTCTCTCCGATGGCACTGGCCATTGCCCTGGCATTCTGGTGGTTATTTGTGGACCAGTGTTATCGCAATGACCAGGCCAGGAGCTCTGCAAGGTCTGGCTGTCTCTATATTTCTTCCAGCATACTGAAGGCACACAGGTAATGAATAGCTGATGGATAAGTGAATGAAAAAAAGGTTCTCATTAGCACTTTCCATTCAATTTTGACACTGTGTCTTGTGAAATACATTTAGGATTAGAACTCATGACCTCTTGACATCCAAACCTGTGGTCATACCACAGTGTTATTGTTTCCAAGTGTGTCCTTTTCCGCTTCATCCCATCTTCTTTCCTCATAAAACAGTGTTTCACATACTGCAGTTCAGGGACCATTTGTAGAGTAACAAAATTCATAGAACCCTCTTCTGTCCATGACTCTGGGTTTGGTTCCTTGCTAGCAAGCAATTCTAGCGAGAGTATCTACCGGTAAGTCAGTGACGGTAAATGGGTAAAAAGAAATGAAAAAATTTAAGAAATCACCTTAGAGAATAAAGGATAAAATTTTTATTCAAATACTTTATTAGATGGTATCAGAGTTTATAAAGAAACCAGAAAATTTTATGTAAACTCTAACAGGAATAACAGCTAACTAGCTGGAGCACTCTATTCACAGTAACGTGTCCCTAAGGAGTGCCATGTGGAGAGCCCAGCCAGGTGGGGGCTAGATGGTCCAGTCAAGCCAGATGTTGAATTCATCTGTGCTGCCATTTCCCCTTGACTTTACTCCCGGGTGGGTCAACCAGCCTCTCCTCTTTCGGACAAGGGAATCATCATTCACGCCTAGGTCTGCTCCCTTGGTGCAGTGGGGCTGGATCTTTTATTTCTTCTTATGGCAGCTGTGGGTATGTTAATACTCTCATTCCATTCTAAAGCCATAGTAGATGGTAACAAGTCTGACACAAATCACAGAGTTTTTCGAACAGAAAGACTTCAGTCTATTTAAAGCAGAAAGGACTTTGGTCCATCTGTCCCTCCCTCTACCTTGTTAGTGATAAAGTGACACACATGAGGCTATGAATTGAACAAAAAGAAATGATGCAATGCTCTGGTCAGGTTTTTTTTCACCTGACTGGGGGTTTCTCCTCTAGGTTATACAGAAGGCCTACCTCAAGCTTTAGCAAGTTTTCAGACCAAGTGGTTACCATCTAAAGGACAGTGATAAGACTGAATCAGAACCAACTGAAACCTTCCTTGTAACATTCATTTACTCATTCACTCACTGAACCCCTCTTTCTATTTCATTCTGGGGTAAAAGCCACAGGACAAGACTGGCCTGGCACTGTAGGAGCCAATGATTATGGACAGAGCCAGGAAAGCCATTCAAAAAATATGCTAAAATCAACTTTCTTTCCCTCAATTTTCATTTTAAAAAATGTCACACTTTCAAGGAAGTTGAAAGAATAGTAAAATGAATATCCATATACTTCTCATCAAGATTTATCACATGTCAACACTTTGCCATATTTGTTTTATCTTTCTTCTCCCTCTGCTCCTCTTCATATAGCCAGCTTTCTTTTTTTACATCTAAGTTATTTAAAACTATATTGCAGTTATCATATTTTCCTCTTCCATACCTGAGCATGTGTTTTCTCAGAATAAAGGCATTCTCCTGAAGAAGTACGATAACCTTTAGTGAGCAGAATTAGAAAATATTGGATGAAATCATATGAAATTGCTAATATTTGACTACTTTTGGCCTAAAAACTGGTAATTTCATGTAGTTCAGCCTAACATACTGTTTAAAGGTTTTTAAATTAGTTCATGCTGACACCTCCAACTGAAATCTAATAGTAGAGAGGTTCTTTCTTATCTTCTCCCCTTCATATTTATATCTTCATTCTCCCAGTGAGAACTGCAGTTCCCAATAGCCTCAATATTCAAAATAGTTTCAGAATTATAATCCCAATACCACTAGCAACAAAGAACCTATTAAGTTTAAGATTTCTTTGGAGTTTTATTCTTTGAATATAATCACTAAGGGTATACAGTGTGGTCAAATAAATATGCAGTGCCCAAACATTACTTTAATTAGTTTTTCTGCATGTGGTAATGCTAATACATATGATAAACATTAGGACCATTTGTTTTTATTTCATGTTTATTTTAGAGATTTTGTTTTTACCTTTTAGATTTTGTTTCATTTTATTGTTGAATATTTAAAATATTTAAATGGTTCAAAGTTAAAATGTACCCAGAGAAGTCTTATTCTCATATCTATCCTTCTACCTTGGTCCTACCCATCTCCTATAGATAACTATTTTTATCATTTTCTGGTTTATCATTTCTTTTGCTTTCTTTTTGATATATTTTTTTTCTTATTTTCTCTTCTTTCTTACACAAACATTTAAACACTATAAATTCTCTTTTGCAATTTGCTCTTTCACTTAACAATAAATCCTGGGAATTACTCCATATCACTTCAGGGACCAGAATCAGAATTGTCAGTTAGAAGTTCCTCAGAGTTTGCCCTAGTCCAAATCTTATCCCCAAAATGCCTCCAAATCAGAATCACTCAGGCAGATCAGTCCACCTCTTGACCACTAGGGACATAGAGGTGAAGCAGTTCATTACCTCATTAGGCAGGCCATTCAATTTCAGAGAGCTCTAACTATTAGAAAGTACTTTCATATTCTCAACTGAAATCTGATTCTGAGAAATTTCATAATTCAGCCCTTTGTAGCCACAAAGAATTAGTTGGCTCCCTCTTTCACCATGTAGCCCTTCAAACATGACTTTTCCCAAGAAATAGGCCCATCCCATTCTTGTTCGAAATGGTTTTATAACTTTTAATAACTTTTCACTTATTTTATGTCAATATCAAAATGAAGTTGTAGAGACCACTGGAATTATCAGTGTGAATATGGTATCAGAGATTAAGAGAAAGAAGGCCACAATGCCTACATTAAACATCTACTGGTCATCTATTACTCCAGGTGTTTGGGACACATTTGAGAACAAAGATTTCTATCCACCTACCATATATTCTAGTTGGAGAGGAGACAGACAATAAAGTATCATAGAAGGAAAATAACAAAACATTAGAACAGACCAAGGAGGGTTTGAAGAACTGATTATAATTATAATAGGATTTAGAATAGTCAGGGCAGGCCTCAATGACATGATAACATCTGAAGTTGACTTAAAGAAGGTGAGAAAGTGACCCATGGCTCTATGGGGGAAGAAAGACTTGGACAAAAATAAGAGCTAGTGCAATGGCCCAGGAGCCACCAAGTTAGTTTACCTGAAGGCACTAAGCTACTGGGCACAGCTCAACCAAGAGAGTTTGTACGCAGAGCAGAGATGGTTTGACCTCCACACTCTTTAGTTCCTGTCCAAGAAGTTTTAAATCTAGGCTTGCAGGTATTCAGAGCATGGCTCTGCATGTCTAAGGAGCAATGAGAACAGCTGAGTCCCAAAGGGTCCAGAGGTCTTTCTATCCAAAGCTCTCTCTGAACATCTCCTTTTACTTCTGGCAGTGGGGTTTTCCTATAATGCAGATTTAAAATATTACATTGGGGTTACTTTAAAACAGGATATGAGAATACTGATTGATATAAATTAAGTTTTTAAATTGAACAAAATGAAGTAGCAGTAAGCTTCCAGGAAATGCTCCCACAGCGGGATCAAATATCTAAGGCCCTAGATATAGAGTATTAAGAGTTTAAACATAAAATGTTCTGTACAATGTATAAAATCTTCGCAGAATATAAATATATCAGAGGTCTTCAATATATTGGAAACCTTGCTCTCATTAAAAACACTTTTTTTTCTCTATCTCCTAGAAATCATCTCTTGAGAAAACAGAATTATAATAATGATGGGTATTATTTTTTACTCTCACTTTGTGGATGGGGAAACTGAGGTTCAGAAAGACTAAAAGTAATATGCCTAGGGACACAGAAATGCAGAGCTTTGATTAAATGGGCCAGGAATTCAAAAGAGAAGGTGTTAAAGGAAGTTAATTAGACCAAGAAGTTTTATTTCAATGAAATTGAGGTCTTTTCTAGTTATCCTTAGTTTCATATTTTATCTTAAGACTTAATTACCCAAAATTTCTTTCAGAAAAAAACTTCTCTGTGGTAGACTAAGTTGACAATGATTTCATTTTGGGGTAACAAATCTGACAACTTTTTACCTTCAACCTGAAAACCTGCATATTCCTTAGTTTGTCAGAAAAAATCAAATCCCAAGTACTTTCTTTTAGACAGAACACACAAAAATAGAAAAATGTAGTAAAAAAAAAAAAGCATAGATATACCTTTTACTTAGGTATACTACACTTTTAAATTTGCTTAGCAATTTCCAGAAGAGACATAGTTAACACGTAAAAATATAACAGAAATTGTAATTAAATTTTACTGTGACTTTATCAGAGACTTAAACACAATGGGTAAAGGCCAGTATTTAATGGATTTAAATTCTAGTGGGCAGAATTAAGAATAGTCACAAAGTCAGGGAATTAACTATGTCTAGACATCTCTCCTAGATTTCTATTTGAGGAACATTATTTTTTTCCTCATCCTTTGAATTCCCAAGCTAGGAATTTAGAACCTGCTGTTGAAAGGATCATCATCCTTAATTCTCAATCCATTTATCAAGCTAAAATGCAAATATAAGTGGTGAATACATTTCAACAGCCCTGGAGCTCCAAAGAGTCTTCTCAGGGAACATGCTGAGCTAACTGGGGAAGGGTTAAGCCACCCCTATTTTTCAGATCTGAAACAGTTGGTCTGATATGAGAAGAATCATTACAATGGTGCCAGCTCCCTTCTATAAAAGCTATACACATTTTTTGCACAACTGTATGATTGTTATGGCAACCATAAAAACGGAACTACCATTCTTCAAATTACACACTACCCATACTGGATTACCTACACGTATTTGTTCTACATTACCCAGAATTTCTTTTCTGAAAGTGCTATGTTTGTCCTATAGATGTTTAGGAGCAAGATAAAGTAATCTCTTTCAAAGGGAGATTCAACAACAATGAATCTCTCAAAGGGCTTCCCAGTCAAGGCTTTTAATCCAGTGGTCACTGGGAAGCAAGAGAACTGCCTAGAAAATGTATTCCCAAATGACTGCTTTTTATTAAAAGAATGATTAAAGTACCATGAATGAGCCTTAATAGACCTTGCATAGTTCTATCAAATACTGGGAAAACTTTTAAAGTCCCAGTTTAGTGAGGAGAGAGACTTGTTTAAGAGATACATACAAGGATTTAATTAAATTTACTGCTGAAAATAACAACAACCTGAAAATATCAATAAAAATGCCAAAATAAATATCTGTTATACTTCAGGATGATCAGAGGCTCTATTATGACTTTGGCCAACATAAGTAGAACTTTGTAACTTTTAACAGAAAAAAAAGTGTGAATTCTTTCTTCTCATTAATGGGAAAGTCAAGTCTAGTCTTTTATGTCTTTTAAATATTTATTTTGGGCCAAAATTCCATTTCATTGTTCATAGAGCTGATTCTATAGTTGTTTCTTAAATGAAAAAAAAGTAGGCTGTTAATGATTTCCTGGCTGATTTTAACATTAAATACTTAGATTTTGACATGAAAACATCTTCATAACTACTGTTTTCTCCAGAGGGTTTCCAAATAAGGCATTGCATTTCATCTAGGTTTCGTTCCTCAAAAACAAACACAAACAAAAACAAAAAACACCTCAGAAAGACTTCCTTTGAGGTAGGTGGGGCAAGCTCTAATGTAGCAACCCTAGTTATTGTAAGCACCCCCTGTGCAGAATGGAGGGGAACAGAATTATTTGTCCATTCCCGTTCCATCTTCAGGAGAGGAGGAGCCTCCAGGTGACCCCAGGTCAGCTGGTCTACAGTCTCACCTCTCCCTGCAAGTCTAGGGTTCAAGTGTCCCAGCATATTCCCTCTATCTCAGCCCAGTCCCCATTACCCAGTGCTAACTGAGCCTTAATTCATAATCCACCCTCTTTTCCTACTGAAGCAGCTCTCCCCAACTGGACTCCAGTCTTCTCTCACCTCCTGCCTTTCTGATCCTTTAGCATTTGGCAATCACAAAGAAGTTCCTAAAACATAACATTAGATGATGCTCCTTTCTCAAAATCCTTCACTAGCTTCCAGCTATCTTGACACTACAGTCCTCAGCTTGGTATTCAATGTCTTCCATGATCTGGCTTCAAATTACTTTTTCATTCTTACTTAAGATGACTTACCTTCATTAATAGGGGATCTTAGCAAGTCAGTTCTGCTAAACATCTTGAATTAGTGATTTGTGTAGACTCATCATCTCTTCTTCTAGACCAGGCATATCCCACCTGCAGCCCAAAATGGCTTTGAAGGAAACCCAACATAAATTCCTCAAACATTATAAGATTTGTGATCTTTTTTTATAGCTCATCAGCTATTGTTAGTGTTAGTGTATTTTTTGTGTGGCCAAAGACAATTCTTCTTCCAATGTGGCCCAGGGAAGCCAAAAGGTTGGACACCACTGTTCTAGACTTCATTCTCTTTGAAGGAAAGAACTGCTTCAATTGCATATTGTTCAATTCTGACAATATCTAGATAATAAATATTTACTGAATTTAATCTCTAATTGGGCTTCTTCAGCTCCAAACTCTGGAAAAAGACTGGGGTTGTGGTAGAGTCATGAATGGTTTTCGCCTAGTAGTCCCTTCTTTTTTTTTTTTTTTCCTGAAGATTTATTTTATTGTTTGAGAGAGAGAGAAAGAAGTGGGGAGGGCCCAGAGCAGTCTCCATCTTTGTACATCATGAGTTATAACATAGTTTCATTCCACACAGGGTGGAACCAAACTGGGGGCCTCCTGCATGGGAGGCAAAAACCTTCGCTGCCATGCCATCCCAGTAATTACCAGTTGTGCTGCAGTTCAGTATTTGGGTTATGCACAGGCCAGGGCTGGGATTTGAATCCCAGACCTTGTGGTTGCATGGCAAGTGCTCAACCTGTTGAGCTATCCAGGTATCCCCTAATAGTCCCTTTACCAGAAGTACCAGCTTATGTGTGAAAGCAGAATTCACTCCAGGTGATGTCATGGAGATCTCCAGCCATGGCCTGAAAACATGGCCCAAGAGAATTTTTCTAAGTTTAGAACCAAAGTCCTTTCAATTCTGAATATACTGATACTCAAAGTTAGATTAAAATGAAATTTTAAAAATAGGGTATAGGGAAGCTGGGATGGCTCAGTGGGTTAAGCACTTGCTTTGCAGCCCTGGAGCCCGAGGATCGAATCCTGGGCCCCGGCGAACCCATATGCTGAACTGGGCTGTGCCTCCAGTTCAGTTCTTGCTGGGGCCTATGCAGGAGGCTCCTGGCCCAGTTCTTGCCCTGGGAAGCCCCACGCACACCTGTGCAGTGAAACTATATGGAAAACTAATGCTGTCAACTATGGAGACTTCTCTGGGTCCTCCTCTTTCTCTCTGTCTCTGTCTGTTACTCTGTCAAAAAACAATAAAATAAATCTTTAAAAAAAGGGTATAAGGGGAAATAGAATTTGAAGGTAGAAGGTAGTTTGAAATTTTTACTCCACATAGGACTTAAACATCTTTTTGGTAAGGCAATGTGCTTTCATGCTCAACAGAAAGAGAGAAGCAGCAATATTTTGCCAAACATAATGTATACCAGACCCTGTGCTAAGCATTATACATGTTACCACATTTATCCCTTTCACAATCTTATGAGAACGATAACACCTGCACATCCATTTTAACTTGTAAAGAAGGTCTCAGAGGAGTTACATAACTTGCCCAAGAATATATACCTAGTAAATAGCAGAGGGAGTGATGATTCAATACAAATTTGTCTCTAACACCCACATTCTTGTATTTCAGCCCTGTGATATCAGGGTCATTTAAAAATTTCAAAGTCCTGGAACAGAAAAATAATCAAGTGAACACAGCTGTGATCTAGTGTTAACTGTCCTGACGCTCCCTTTCCCAAACTAGGGCAAACTGACCATCGCGCTAGAATTTGTAACTGGGATAGAGAAAGGGCAAGGGATTTCAGGAGGAAGGTGTGTGAAGAGGGAAAGAGAGATCAGGCTCCCTCTGGGGGCTGGGGCAGTGGGCAGGTAACAGCCAGCCCACCGAGGAACAGGAAGCTCAAAGGCTAATTGGAGTGAAAGAGGAAGGAACCAAATGGGTAGAGAGCAGGAGAGGAAGAGATGAAGCAAGAGGCCTTTCTGGATTTCCTGCCTCCCTTGAGTCCTTGGTTCTCTGCCCTTGGGTTATGGGAGTCACCACAGGATCCTTAAATTCCCCTTTCTACTGAAGTGAGCTCCAGTGGTTTCTGGTCTTTGGGACCAAAAAATCTTAATGCAACAGCTGTGGAAAATTTCCTAGAATGGCTAACTTGTGGCTTTCTCTGTGCTTCCTTGTTAACAAGCCATGATAGGATGTTACAGTTGATGCTTCCACACCGCCCACTCCTGGAGGCACAGTGAGTGTTTGAGGTGTGGGGAGGCAAAGGGAGGGCATGGTATCAATATCCAGTTTCTATTTAGAAAACAAATCAACTTCAAAAAAGATGGCTTTGGTCATTCAAATTACTCCAAGTACAATGCTATACCATTTTTTGGCCAGTAGGTATTTGAAGAAGGCTTCTTTTTTTCTCAATATGGGGGGGTGGAGGGGAGTGTGAGGTGTTTTTTATTGATTTGGTGTTTTTTATTTTTTTTAATGGTTATCAAGGGCATGAGTTAAGAAGGTGAAGGAGACACAAGAGGATGGTGGATAAGAGCTTCCTGACTGCAAATCTGAATCCAAGTCCCAGCTCTGCCCCTCTCGGCCATGAGACCTGGGGCGAGTGACTATACTCATCTGAGCCCCAGTTTCTTCATCTGTAAAATAGGAATAATGACCTCATAGGGTTGTTTTAATAATTAAGTAGGTATTACATATGTATAAACTAATTAAATTAGATAATTCATACAAAAAGGCATAAAAGAAGCATTCTGTAACTGACATGTCAATGTGGTGTGTGTGCATTGTCACATTAACAACAAAGCTAAATTTCTTTGTCCTGGATATCGGGGCTGAACATTAATGGAAAGGATACTATTAGGGAACTGATTGCTCAGCTGGTGTCTCCTGGTGTGTGTCAAGCCCCAAGGCAGAAAAGACAGAAAAGGGACACTCAGTGAGTGCCTACTTCATTCCCTGTGATGTCCCAGGTCTTAGAGTCAAGATTATTCTGGTGATTTAATATTTTCAAAGTAATTCTATTTCAAAAAGAAAGGATTAAATATGACTATAGAAAAGGATAATTGAACACACATTTAAAATATTATTATGCTTGTGGGAACACTCCTATCCTAGGAATTCTAATTACATCTGTAAGACCACAAGAGAACTGTTTAAACAATCACAATTTGAAACTCTCGATTCTCCCATATACAAACTTTGGTATGATTCCACTAAGTCACCTCTCAGGCAAAAAAATTATAGGGCAACTTTACATTTGTGCATTAAGAACAAATATAAAATAACAAGACCAATTTTTTTTCACACACGTAACTGAACTTCTATGCATATCAGTGTCCTCCCCTGAAAGTTACCAAGAAATTCCATACACTTATTCATATAATGCCACAACTACTCAAAAGGTTTTTGGAATTCTTTAAGAACTACTTTCTAAGCCAACTCATGAGCTTCACAAGAAAATCAATTTTACTACTTTATAATTAAACATTATTATTATTATTTTTTTTTTTGTACTTGTATTATCCAGCTTGATCACCACCTGATTTGCCACTCTTGGCTCTAAATTGATGTGGCTGTTTCCAAAAATCAAAGCCACTCTCAAAAGATGAAGATTTGCCATTGTTGAAAATGTGCCTTAAGAACTGAAGGCAGGGGAAAGCCGGGACGGCTCAGCGGGTTGAGCGCTCGCTTTGAGGCCATGAGGACCGAGGATCGAATCCCGGCTCCGGCCCAGGCAGGACCCACGTGCTGAGCTGCGGAGTTCCCACAGTTCGGTTCTCTAACTGTCTCTGTCTCTGTCTCTCTCTCTATCTGTCAAAAAGTAAAATAGAAATAACTATGCACTGAAG
>PVKE010041904.1:0-13969 GCA_004027555.1 Craseonycteris thonglongyai | reverse complement strand
AGGGTAGGTGGATGGGTGGGTGGATGGCTGGTTGGGTGGGTGGATGGGTGGGTGGTTAGGTGGGTGAGTAGGTGCGTGGATGGGTAGGTAGGTGGATGGCTGGCTGGGTGGGTGGATGGCTGGGTGGGTGGGTGGATAGATGCCTGGCTGGGTAGGTGGGTGGATGGGTGGGTGGGTAGGTGGATGGGTGGGTGAGTAGGTGGGTGGATGGCTGGGTGGGTGGGTAGATGGCTGGCTGGGTAGGTGGGTAGGTGGATGGGTGGGTGGATGGCTGGGTGGGTGGATGCATAGATGGATGGCTGGGTGGGTAGGTGGGTGGCTGGGTGGATGTCCATCAGGACTGCTGTGGACGACCAAGGCTACGACCGCAGTGCCCTGGGGAGGTTGCCCACACAGCCGTCTTGCTGGGTCAGGGGCGGCGTGGTGAGGTGGCCGTGAGGACCCCGCCGCCCCCAGCCCCTCACCTGGTGCATCCTGAGCTCCAGCCAGAGGAGGTTCTCAGCCCGCTCGTGCTTCAGGCTCTGAATTTCTTCCTCCAGGGCCTTGTTCTTGGCTGCAAGTTGTGCCACCAGCTCCTTCTCCTGTCCCAGCCGGCGGGAGGCCACCGTCTTCTCCTCTGTCAGAGACAGGCGCAGGGTCTCCTGGGCCAGAGCACAGGGACAGGCTGCGAGGACCGCACAGGCCAACACGTGGGACAGCAGCGCCAGCCAGTGGCCTGAGTGTGACCCAGTTCCTGGGACTCAGGTTCCCAGGCCCTGCTGGGTCCAGCCAGCTGCACGCCCCTGTGTCACATGCCCCTGTTACACGCCCCTTGTGTTACACACCCGTTACACATCCCTTGTGTTACACGCCCCTTGTGTCACACACCCCTTGTCTTACATGCCACTTGTGTTACACGCCCCTTGTGTTACATGCCCTTGCATTGCACACCCCTTGTCTTACACGCCACTTGTGTTACACGCCCGTTACACGCCACTTGTGTTACACGCCCGTTACACACCCCTTGTCTTACATGCCCTTGTGTTACATGCCCCTTGTCTTACACACCCCTTTACATGCCCCTTGTCTTACACGCCCCTTGTCTTATACGCCCCTTGTCTTACACACAGTACCACTGAAAGCAGGAGACGCAAGGGACTCTCGGGGCCTCTGCGACCCCCACATAACTGACAGTCAGACCCCTTCCCTGAGCCTCCACGGGGCACCAAACATGGCTGACGCACGCGTGTGAGGACAGGCCAGACAAGGCCCAGGAGCCTGGGAGTGGTGGGACGGCCCAGACGGGCGCCCTGACTGCCCGCTGGAGTTCTGCCCGGGCACCGCCGCCTCTGGCTGCGCTGCTGGGGCTCCTCACGCCCGGGGTCCGCAGTTTCCTGGGACAGGGCAGCCTCCCGGGGTGACCAGGAGCCCCGGGAAAGCTGACCTTCTCCCTCTGGAGCCGCGCCCGGTCCTCGCGGTGGGCCAGCGCCTGACCCTCCAGGGCCCGCTGCGTGTCCCTCTCCCGCCGGGCCAGCTGCCCCTGGAGCTGCCTCAGGTCCCACTGCAGCCTCGTCTCCTGAGCCTCACATGTGCTCCTCAGCCGCTCCGCGTCCACTGTGAAGCGACAGGCGTGTCGGACGCTGGCGACGCGGCCCCACACCCGGGGGGCACCCGGCGGAGGGCCGGCCACCCGATCTGAGGCCCAGGGGCTGGGGTCGCATGTGGACGGTGAGCTGGGCAGCGGCAGGGCCCACCCGCTGGCCCTGTGAGCATAGCCCCCTCTGAGCCCTGGGCCAGGGCGGGAAGCGGGTGGTCAGGGTCCCGCCCCTCACAGGCGGTGGTGGCAGGACGCCCCCAGCCACATGAACCCCAGGCCCATGCCTGTGCCCCTCCTGGGGGTCTGGGGCTCCAAGGAAGGGCCCCTCTGGGCCAGTGGGGGGCAGGGGAGCGGGGACGCTGCCCCGGGAGCACCTTGCAGGGCTCGCTGCTCACGCCGTGCACACCAGGCCTCCACCGCCAGCTGCTCCCTCTGCATCTGCAGCCGCTCCGCCCGCTGCCGGGCCTCACGCAGGCTGCTCTCCAGCGCGTCCCGCTCGGCCCTGCACGGAAGCGCCCGACCACCGGGGCCGGTCTGAGCCATCTGCCAGATGGAGGAACGGCGGCCACACGGCCAGACGGACACATCAGAGTACAAGGGAGGACGTCTCGTTCATTTTAAATCTCTAAAGACAAACCGGACCCAGCACCAAAAACGCTTCTGATGGAGTCAAAGCTAAGTGCCCGACACAAAAGAAAACAACCACTAAACAACTCGGGACTGAAAAAATACAGAAGGGCATTTTGTGACCCTTGTCAGCGAAACACAAGAGCCGGAAGAGAAATGAAGAGGCTAACAGGTCGGAGGACAATTAAAGGGGAGGGGGAGGGGCTTCTGTGCAGAAAAGATTCCACAAACCAACTTAAAAGACCAGGGACAGACTTGTAATGTGCACGAAACAGACAAAGGGTCACTGTCCATCATATACAAAGAGCTCCTACCAACCAATGACAGAGAGTCAGCTGATCCTACAGGAAAACGAGAAACATGGCTGTTACGGCCAAGAAGCCCCCGCCCAGCCGCTCCGTCCACCCTGCGAGCCCCCCGCCCCCCGCGCCGGGTTTCCTGCGCCGACCTCTGGGCCGCTTTCATTTGCAGCAGAACAGAAGTGTGTCTGTGAGGATGACCTGGGACCCCCGATTCTGGACTTCCAGGGAGAAATCCTTTCTACAGACACGAGCAATGCCCCCAAGGCCCAGGAAGCTGTCAGCCTCCCGGTTCCCGGGGCAGCCCTGGGACAGCCCAGCCCACCAGCAACAGTCTACAGGGCACCCCCGGGCCTCCCGCATCGCCTGCAGGTGCCCCCACGGTCTTGGGTGCTCTCAGCCTCGTGGGTGCTTGGGGCTGCCCCCACCCCAAGCTGCGGGGGCAGCGGCTCCGGGCCTCGTGGGGGAAGGGCAGCGTGTGTGGCTGGAGGGGAGACCACCTCCCCTTGTGCCCACCCGAGAACAGACCCACCTTAGGGTCGAGTGGCACCGGCTGGGACGAGGCAGCACGGGGACTAGCCTGATGCCACACGTACCCCCAATTCCCAGATCCACGGTGGGAGGACGCCCGTGGCCCCCTGGCTCAGGAAGGGCCCCCCTCTGGCCGGATTCGCCCCTTCTAGAGCCCCCACCCCCCACGCTGCCTCGTGAGTGTCCGTCCTGGCCCCGCTGGGGGCTCCCGGAGGCGGAGCCGTGCAGACACCCTGCCCGCAGGTCCCGGGTACCTGAGCCCCGCGGCCTCCTCGGCGAGGAGTCGGGCCCGCCTGCCCAGGGCCCCCTGCAGCGCGTCTGCCTGCGCCTCCTGCACCTCCAGGCTCTGGGCCAGGCGTTCCTGCAGTGTCCGCTTCTCGCCTGTGACCTACGGGAGGGGAGAGTCCAGCAGAGAGAGAGGCAGAGTGGGCGGTGAGGGGCGTCTCAGCAGACGTCGTGCCAACGGCACGGAGGAGGGACGGGGCCTCAGGTGCACACGCGTGTGCTCACGGCCCAGCGGGCCTCCTGTCGGTGACCGTGACGGAGCCGAGCGCACCCGGCTGCCCCTCTGAATGGCAACCTGGGTTGAGCCACAGGCGTCCGGGGGCAGAAAACGCTGCATAGAAATAGCAGTAGAAGGGGGCAGAGAAGCAGGTTAACGCTCCTGCCGAGAACGTCACGTCGTGGAAGACGGAACGCGGACGAGGCTTCAGGGCAGCTGCGACCGAAGGAGCCAAGAGTTTGGAGACAAGGGACACGGAGGGACGAGCCCACCCTTTGGTATCTTCCCTCCTCAGGGCATCTGCTGATCTGGAAGTTCTGGCTGAGGAATTGGGAAGCCGAGGAGAGCTCCTGGCAGTGATACGGCCCCCAAAACTCAACTTTCCAGCCATCAAAGCAGAAGGGCCCCAATAAACACCCCAGGTCTCCAGCTGTTGTCACGGGAGGACTTCAGACTTCTAGGGGGGCAGAAACAGACAGTCCCCCCAATAGCTGCAGCTCATGGGGGACAGAGGTCTTCTACCCTCCCTGCCTGTCGGGATCTAGAGTAAATTCTCGCTGGAAGGAGCAGAGCAGCATCACTTGTCTTCTGTCCTAGTGACTGATGTCTGGCATTGAATCCGCGTTACCAGGCAGACCCAGAGGTAAGATCGTGTGGCAAAAGCCATGTGTCAGGACATCGAATCAACACAGACGCTCTTGCCTCTTGGGCTATGCAGGTATCGGAGTTGTCAGACACAGACTTTAAAATAGCCGTGATTAAATATTCAAGAAGATGAATGGCAAGATGCAGAGTTTCACAAGAAAACTAGAAACGAAATAGCAACGGCATGATTTAACGTGCAATAGCCAGAGGCAACACACGCAATGGTTCAATGACAGATTCGACAGGAGAGTACTGACCGGGAAGACAGACAAGAGAATGTATTCAGACTCAGTTGTGATGAGAAAAAAGGATGAAAATACAGAAAAGAGTGTAGCAGACACACAGGACAAGGCTGAAAGGTCCAACATACGTACAGTTAAGAGGTGCAGAGGAAGAGAAAAGAAAATATTTGAACAGATACTGGGCAAGAATTTTCCAAATCTAATAAAATAAATCCAGCCACCGATTTAAAATGAGCAATAATGCCCCCAAAAGGACGAATACAAAGAGTCATATAGATATATCTCAGTAAAGTTTCTGGAAACCAAAATGAAGAAACATATCTTTAAAAGTCAGAGGGGGAAAGAAAACACACACCCATGACTGTTAGATGGGAAGCAGGAAGACCTACATTTGACTTCCAGACCGAAAGCATGAACAGCAAAGGACAGGGCAGTGAATTCATCAAAAAGTCGAAAGAGGGGAAGCTGGGAGGGCTCAGTGGGCTCAGTGCTCGCTTTGCAGCCCTGGGGACCAAGGATCGAATCCTGGCCCCGGCCCGTGTGGACCCATATGCTGAACTGGGGTGAGCTTCCCATGCGGGAGGCCCCCAGCCCAGCTCCTGCCCTGCACGGCCCCCGCCCACCTGTGTGGAACGAAACCATGTCAAAAACTGATGACGTACAACTATGGAGATGGTTCTGGGCCCTCCCCCTTCTCTCTGTCTCTGGCAAAAATAATAAATAAATATTAAAAAAAAAAAAGATAAAGAAGAAATGGTGAGCCTAGCTTTCTGTGAAGGAGATGGCTGAAGACCATTCCTGCCGCCTAGAGTGATGAGGAAATCCGCCCAGGCACCCTCACAGCTGCGGGAAGGCCTCGCGACACCGAGGCAGCAGGACCCACAGGGCCCGATTCCACGGACTCCGCGGAGCCTGACGTCCTGCCCTCCCTGGAGGTCTCTGTCCGCCCTCCGTAGCTCAGGGTGCAAGGCCTCAGGCACCCAGGACAGAGGGCCGACTGCAGCGGGCTCGGGAGACGGGACAAGCAAGACAGTTTTCCTGGAGACGAGAGGGGACGTTTTGTGACACTAAAAAGCCAATTCTCATGAGGAGAAAATGCTCAATATGTACATATGCATGTAATAACAGGAATTCAAAGTATGTGAGGTAAACATGGACGGAACTAAACGTAGAAACAGAAAATTCCACCGTCACAGAGATTTTAATGCCCTTCTGCTCCTGATATAACAATCAGATAGAAACAATCAGCTAAATAAAACAAGACTAGCAAACAAGCAAAAACCAGTAAAGACACAGACTATTAACAACCTACCAAGTAATTAGACTGAATTCTTCAAAAAGATTTATCTTATTGTTTTGAGAGAAGGTGAGAGACAGAGAGAAGGGGGAGGGCCCAAAGCGGTCTCCATAGTTGTACGTCGTCATCCGTTGTGACGTGGTTTCGTTCCACACAGGTGGGCGGGGGTCGTGCAGGGCGGGAGCTGAACGGGGGGCCGCCCCCGGGGAAGGCGGCATCGAGGTTCAGCAGGTGGGTTTGCACGGGGCTGGGGCCGGAATTCGATCCCCGGACATCGTGGTTGCAGAGCTCTCCCGGCCTAGACTTAACACTTATCGACACTACACTTACCAAGAGCAGAATACGGCACGTGGCCGTGGAAGGTTCAACAAGCTACAAGACTAGGTTGGGCCATACAACATGCCTCTACATGTTTAAATCCGTTAAAATAACGTGGAGTATGTTTCCTGACCATAATGGAATTATAACAGAAATAGGTAATAAGTAAATATTTAGGAAATCCCTATATTTGCAAATTAGGCACTATGCATTTCAGTATTTACAGAAGAAATCACGTGGAAGAGACGATAACACATTGAACTGAATGACAGTAAAAACACAAGCACAGCTATCAGGATGAAGAAGAAACAGCCACACGAGGACATCTGAGCAGCCCTATCTCTGTTAAGAAAACTGAATTCATGATCGAAAACTGTCTCCCAAAGAAAACTCCAGACTCACTGATTACCGACATTTAGGAAGAAATAACACTTTTAGGAAACAGAAGAGAAACGAATACTTTACAACTTATTTTACCAGGCCCTGAAACCAAATCTGACAAAAATGTTCTGAGAAAAGAAAAACAGAGACCAATATTCCTCATGAGTATAGATGCAAAAATCCTTAACAAAATACTATGAAATGGAATTGAAAATATATATGAAATGCCTGTTAGCTTATGATCAAATAAGGCTTATCTCAGGTATGCAAAGTTGGTTTAACGCTAAAAAATTAACCTATATAATTCTCCACATTAACAGGAAAAAGAACAATGAGAGGATCTTAATAGATACAGAAAAATACATTTAGCAGATTCGGTACCCATCTGGATTTTAGAAAATCTCTCCGCAGACTAGGAATAAAATGGAACCTTCTCGAAGCCCGTAGACAACATCACACTTAAGGGTGAAATACTGAATTCCTTCCCCGTGAAGAATGGCCACTCTCACCTCTTCTTTCAAAACAAAGGCATTGAGATCAGAAAGGAGCAAAACTGTTGTTATTCACAGATCCCACGATTGTGCGCATGTATAATGAAACCCTGGCACTTACAAGTGAACTGGTCCAGGTATCATGATTCAAAATCAATATGTAAACTTGTATGTCTATGTGCCGCGAGGGGCAGCCAAGAAGTTCACGGAATGGCGGTTATGGGAGAGGCCGGAGCACTGTGAACAGTTTGCTTGTGTGACTTAGTATAGGAGTCAAATTTCAGCCCCCTCGAGTCCATGTTCTTTCAGATACCACTGAAGAAGCACGTCGGGGAAGCTGGAATGGCTAAGTGGGTTAAGCGCTCCCTTTGCAGCCCCGGAGCCGGAGGATCGAATCCCGGTCCCTGCCCATGTGGACCCACATGCTGAACTGGGGAGTGCCCCCAGTTCAGTTCTTGCCGGGACCTATGTGGGAGGCTCCCGGCCCAGTTCCTGCCCTGTGCAGCCCTGTGCCCACCTGTGGAGTGAAACTATATGGAAAACTAATGTCAACTATGGAGACTGCTCTGGGCCCTCCCCCTTCTCTCTGTCTCTCTCTCTCAAAAAATAATAAAAATAATCTTAAAAAAAAAAGAAAGAAGCACGTCAAATGTGAAGAAAACCCCAAGTTCGGATAAAATTGCATTTCATATCATCTTTAAGTTCCTCACGAGACAAGGGAAAACACCTCAAACCATCTGGAAGAGACGGTAGCGGTTTATGGGGACTGTTGCCCTGGGAAATCCATGGCTGACAAGGGGCACAGCCTTTTCAGGGAAGGCAGAGTCGACTGAAGATGACCTCCGTCCGGGGTGCCTGTTGAGGCTCTTGTCAAAAAAAGGTTAAAAATTGGTAGTGGAGACGCCAGATTGAATAGAAAGCCACTTGCATAACTGGTTGGAGTATCACCTACAACCATCTTGAATATTCTCTCAACATCTAAGGGTGTCAGAGTCAGTGCAAGATGGGTACCGAGAATGCTCATTCCGCTTCAAAAACAAGTGCATGTCAAGCGTTCACAACGAGGTTTGACCTCTGCAGAGACAACAGAGACGAAGTTTTAAGCCGACTGTCACTGGAGATGAAACTCGGGTTCATCACTGTGACCTGAGTCACAGCAGGAGCCCAGGCAGGGGCATGAAAAGCGCCCGCCACCCCCACGAAGTTCAGGTGTCTCCGTCGGCTGGAAAATCATGGGTACAGTTTTTTGGGATATGGAGGGTATCCTGCTGATCGGTGACAAGGATAAGGGTGTCACAGTGACTGGAGAGGACTGTTTCGTCTGCTGAAGCCATGAGAAGCATCTGTGGAGGAGGAAAGCAGAGGAAAACGGACCAGAGGGCTGCTGCTGGTACAGGACGACGCGCCTGCGCACAAGGGCAGGGCCGCGTCGGCCCCTCTTCACGACTGTGGCTTCCAGATGTTCAGCCGCCCGCCCTGCAGCCCAGGCCTGGCTCCGTCTATTATTATTTCCCAAATATGAAACAGCTTTGAGGGAAGAAAGTTACAGATGACGAAGGGGTTAACGCTGCAATTTGAGGGCAAAAACAAAACATAGTTTTAAGGGTATATATGAAGTTATTGAAAGATCTGAAAAGAGTATTAGGGTTAAGAGTGAATATATTGAAAGGAAAAATAAGTTTTTTAACTCTCCTTCCCCTTCATTTTGCAAATTTCCTGCCCACCTTGTAGTAATAGATAATAGGAAAGTGAAATCAAAACAGCAAGGCAATCCACAATATTAAATCTAGAAATTAATCTAAAACATGGGCTAGGCCTCTACACGGAAACTACAAAACACAGCGGAAAGGAATTCCGTATAAAAAAAGTGGAGCGCTATACCCTAGTCATGGATGGACAACTCAATATAGTTAAGAGATCCAGTCTTTTCAAACTGATCTATAAACTCAACATGATCCCCGTTAAGGCTTCATCAGGCTTGTGGGGGTAGAAATCGCCCTCACGTAAGAGCCCGATGGGAACATGGGGAGGTGGGGTGAACATTTCTCAGACGGGACCTAGGAAATACTGACCAGGACATTACTTTAAAACTTGGTTAAAACTTGCCAAAGTTAAAATGTTCTGTCCACCAAGAGCGTCATTAAGGAAATATACATGCCGGTCACAAACTTGAAAACAGTCACAGTACATCTATCTGACAAGAAGTACTTCTATCTAAGATATATGAAGAACGGCGACACATTCATCACCAAAATACAAAAAAAAACAGTGAAAAAATGGGCAAAACAGCTGCACAGACGCTTGACAAAGTCAGGGCTATAAGTATCCCATGAGCACACTGAAACGTGCCCACATGTTAGCAGAGAAATGCAACTTAAACCACGTGACACAACTTCACACACACACACAGAACAGATAAAATGTAAAAACGGATGGTACCAAATGTGGCCAAGGTCAAGGGGCTGCTGGCAGTCGAGTAAAATGACCACTTTGGAAAACGGCCGGGCAGTTTCTCACAAAGGTCAGCACATACCGACCCAGCGACTCCACAATTCACTCCTACGTTTGTACCCAAGAGAAAGGAGAATATATGTCATGACTTTTTTCTTTTTTTAAGGTGGAAAGAGTATATCCTTATTTATTTATTTATTTATTTTAAGATTTATTTAATTGTTTTTGAGAGACAGAGAGAAGGGGGAGGGCCCAGAGCCGGCTCCATAGTTGTGCGTCATCAGTTTTTCGACATGGTTTTGTTCCACACAGGTGGGTGGGGGCCGTGCAGGGCGGGAACTGGGCTGGGGGCCTCCCGCATGGGAAGCTCACCCCAGTTCAGCACATGGGATCCACACGGGCCGCGGCCGGGATTCGATCCTCGGTCCCTGAGGCTGCAAAGTGAGTGCTTAACCCGCTGAGCCACCCCGGCTGCCCCTATGTCACGACTTGTACGTGAACACTCCCGACAGTCTTGTCCTTTATCGCCCCAAACGGGAAACAACCCAGACGTCCAGTGGCGGGTGAATGGGTACATGGACGTGGTTTATTCCCACAAGGGAATATTACTATGCAGTGAAAAAGAAAATGCTCTCCCTACGCCTAACGGCGTGGATGACTCTTACTGACAGGAGAGAGAGAGAGAGAAGCTGTGCTCTGACTTCGTTTAAAAGACGTCCTAAAACAGGTGACACGCTCTTGGTGACCCGGCAGTGCCGAGGCTGCCAGGTGGTAGTGGGGGAGGGGATGGTAACCAGACGGGCCTGAGCTGACCTGCAGGGCTGGACACACAGGTGCACACCCGTCAGAGCTCACAGCCCTGTGCTGGCTTCCTCACTGTAAGTCGTCCTGCAATTAAAATAAAGGACACAGGAGACCAAGGAAAGGACAAGGAGGGGCCTGAGAAGCCGGAAGAAGCTATCCCGGGTCCCAAAGCTGCCGGGGGCCATGGTGTCCGAGTGCCTGATGGGCCCAGAACCCTGCGGGTGTCCATGTGGGCCAATGAGGCCGCGGCAGGAAAAAGCAAAACTGCTCCAGTCTCACGCCCACTGCACCCAAGGTTTCCGTCAGCAGGAGACCTGGGAATGAACACGTGAGCGAGCGTGTGGTGGGCGAGCGGGTGAGGACGTGGCGCAGGAAGGAGAGACAGGACCCAGGAGGAAGCAGCAAAGCCTTGCACCCGGGTGCGTGGAGATCACCAGGGCGCGGGTGCAGAGCCCGGCCGCCCCTGGAGGTTGGGGACAGGCCTGACGCACGCGGTCTTCTTGGCACCTCAGTCTCTGTCCTGTCTCTGTCCCACCGCTGGGAAGCCGCCTTTGCACTCAGCCCGTGCCAGTCAGTGTTGCAGTTAGAAAACGCTGGTGCCCGCACCCTGAGCCAGCGTGTGGTGCCCTGTCCACACCGCGGGGCCTGAGGGCGGCCCTGCAGCCCCACGGACCCCTCACCTGCTGCAGCTGCCCCCGCGGCTGGGCCCCCCCTCACCTGCTTCGGCTGGGCCCTCCCCTCACCTGCTGCGGCTGGGCCCTCCCCTCACCTGCTGCGGCTGGGCCCTCCCTCCCCTCACCTGCTGAGGCTGGGCCCTCCCCTCACCGGCTGTGGCTGGGCCCCCTCACCTGCTGCAGCTGCCCCTGCCACTGGGCCCTCTCGTGCCGGAGACAGGCCGCCTGCCTGTCCAGCTGCTGCTCCTGCCGCCTGAGCTCGGCCCGCGCCGTCTCCAGCTGCTCCCAGAGCTGGTCCCGCTCCTGCTGCAGCTGCCGGCCGGGGTGCGGGAGGGGTGTGTCCAGGCCCAGCAACCACGCACCCACGACGCCTACGGGCTGACCGCCCCCGCTCTGGCCTGCCCCCCTTGGGCCTGCAGGCTCCCTGGACGCCCTGTGGGCCTCTTGCCCCCAAACCTGCTCTGGGTCCAGAAATGGGGAAGACGGGGGGAGGGCGGTGAACGAGGGGGGCCCGGGCTCAGAGACCAGAGCGGGGACCCAGGCTCAGGGCAAGGCCGCCCCTGGGCCCTCATCTCACCTGCAGGACCAGCTGGTTCAAGTCGCCCTTGTCCCGGGCCAGCTGCTCCACCAGGGCGGCCGTCTTGGCCAGGGCGTCCCTCTGCCCCTCCCCCTCCGACTTCAGCCGGGTCACCAGCAGATCCAGGTCAGCATTGCTGTTCTCAGCCTAGGGCGGGTGGCAGAGCAGCAGTCACCCTGAGGGGACACCCGGAGGGGCTCAGATCCAAGGACAGCTGCAGCTGCCGGTGCTGGGGAGGGAGGGAGCCCACCTTGGGGAGGCCTCTGGGGGAGCCGGCAGCCCCCTGGTGCAGAGGCTGCGCCCAGGAGAGCTGACGGGGTGTCCAGGGAGCATGGCCCACCATGTCCATGGGGTGCTGACCAAGGAGGCCGCCAGTGCATTTGGGGGTGCTGAGGGCCCACAGGGCGAGGGGTGCATGGGTGGGGGGCGCCGTGGGTGTGGGTGGGAGGGGGCGGCAGGGTGGGTGCGGGGCGTACCCGGGCCAGGGAGCTGCGCAGAGCGGCCCCCTCGCTTTGCAGGACGTCCCTCTGCCACTGAGCTGAGGCCAGCGCCCTCTCGAGCCCCGAGACCTTCTCCTCCAGCTGCTCCAGGCACCCCTGACTGAGACAGGGGGCATGAGGACGCCCCAGGGCAAGGCGGGGCCACCACACGGGACCCTGCATGGGGCTGCCCCCAGCCCGGGGAGCTGTGGAGGCTGCAAACCGGGCCCTTTCCCGGGCCGGGCAGGGCTGGGGGATCACCCATGCCTCAAGGGACATGCCTGGGGGGCGCCCACCTCTGCTGGGCCCGGTGTGGGCACTGGGCAGGTGCCAGGTGGGTGTCAGGGTGTCAGCCCAGCCTGGGAACGGCCTGCAGAGTCCTTCACACCCCCTCCCCCGGTGGTCTCGCTCCCCTTCCCCGGGCAAGGACGCAGCCCCCTTAGTGGATGAGGACAGGAGGCCCAGTGCGGGTGCTGCCCGTCCCACCTGACCCCCAGTGTGCCCTGCTGGGCCCAGAGCAGGAGGCTGTCCTGCAGCTCGGCGTTCGCGGCCTCCAGCCTCTGCTTCTCCACGTCTCGAATGTCCAGCTGGTCCCTCAGCTCAGCGACCTCCACCTTCAGGGCCGCCTTCTCCCTGGGAGCCGGTGGCCCAGGTTGGGGCAGCTCGAGGGAGGTCCACGGGGCAGACCCCAAGTGCTCCTGGGATCTGGCCCTCCTCCCCGCACGCCCAGGACTCAGGGGCTTCTCCCCTGAGCAGCCAGACGCACTGCCCACCATGGGCGCCCCTGCAAGCAGCACCGGGGGCGTGCGGCCCGCCTTGCCCGGCCCCCACCCGAAGGCCCTTCCCGCCCCCAGGCTGCCCTCCCCCAGGGACCCGGCCTGAGACCCGCGGAGCTGACCCAGCGCCTCTGCTCCACCCTCCCCCGGTCTCTCAGGGCGGGATGGGGACCAGCTTTCCTCAGACCCCCTGTCCCAGCGCTGAGGGCACCCGCCCCCAACCCCCGCCAGTCCCAGCGTGGTGACAGCGTGGGGATAGCATGGGGACCGCGTGGGGACAGCGCGGGGGCAGCGCGGGGACAGTGTGGGGACAGCGCAGGGACAGCGCGGGGACGGGGACAGCGCGGGGACCGCGTGGGGACAGCGTGGGGACAGTGCGGGGACCGCGTGGGGACCGCGTGGGGACAGCGTGGGGACAGTGTGGTCACAGCGTGGGGACAGCGCGGGGACCACATGGGGACAGTGCGGTGACAGCGCGGGGACCGCGTGGGGACCGCGTGGGGACAGCGCGGGGACCGCGTGGGGACCGCGTGGGGACAGCGCGGGGACCACGTGGGGACAGCGCGGGGACCGCGTGGGGACAGTGCGGTGACAGCGCGGGGACCGCGTGGGGACAGCGTGGGGACAGTGTGGTCACAGCGTGGGGACAGCGCGGGGACCGCGTGGGGACAGCCCCGCGCCACGCCCCGGATCCGCAGGGCACAGCAGGAGGGGGCGCCCCCACCCCAGAGGACGGCGCGGGCAGCGAGTGGGGGCTTAATGGGAATGTCTGAGGATGGGGAGGACCCGGGGGAGAGTCCTGGGACCCGGCAGGAAGGGGGGGAGCGGGAGAGCTGGGGTGCAGGCGGAGGGGGCAGGAGGGTGAGCCCTGGGCAGAGGATGAGGCCCAGGTGGAGCCCCACGAGGGGAGGGAGCTCACTGCTGGCAGGTTGCGCGGGCGGGAGAGGAGCAGGGGTGAGGGGTGAAGGGTGAGGTGTGGGGGCCAAAGGGCAGGGGTGATGGGTGAGGGGCAGGGGGTGGACGCTGCTGGCAGCCTTGCCAGGAGCAGTTTCCATCTGGGAGCTGCCCCCGCCCATGTGCAGGGCCTTGAGGCAGCGCCCCGCTCACGTGCGCTTGCATCCCGCCGGGCTCCGCCCCCGCACCGCGACTGGCCCCGCCCCCGCGCCTGCATCCCGCCTGGCCCCGCCCCCGCCCTGCACCCCGTCTGGTCTGGCCCCTCCCCCGTCTGGCCCCGCCCCGTCCCTGCGCCCCGCCCCGCCGGTACCGTCCCAGGAGCTCGCCGGCCGCCCGGTGCTGCCG
>PVKE010041903.1:0-13966 GCA_004027555.1 Craseonycteris thonglongyai | reverse complement strand
CAAACCATTGAGTGTGTCCATAATGCTGGTGCCCTCTCCCACCTTCCCTCCCTCTCTCCCTCCCTCCTCCTCCCCCTCCCTCTGGCAATCACCAAGCTATTGAGTGTGTCCATAGGTCTCTGTGCATTGTTACTTTCACTTTTATATTCCACCTATAAGTGAGGTCAGCTGCATGCCATCAGCCCTCAGCATAGTTTCACTCTACAGGTGGGCACGGGCTGACAGGGCAAGAACTAGGCTGGGGGCCTCCTTCATGGGCCCTAGCAAGAACTGAACTGGGAGCACACCCCAGCTCAGTACATGGGTTCACCCAAGCCAGGGCTGAGATTCGATCTTCTGACCCTGGGGCTGCAAAGTAAGCACTCAAACCTGCTGAGCCATTCTGGCATCCCCTCCTAGGTGATTTTCAATATTTACTAGGTTTTAGAAGCTAAAGTGGGTTTTAGGGGAATGGTTTTGGTGGACTAAGTTTATCTATTCCTTCCAGTTCTGTGAACAGTGGTTAAAAATGAAGCTCAACTTCATCACTTTTGAAAAATAGGTGAGAAAACAGTATTTTTCTTTTTCATAATATTAATGTCACAGTAAACAATGAAAATATATTTTATTAAAATATATTGAATAATTAGTACTTGCTGTTTGAAACGTTAATTGTTAAAGTCATTTTTACCAAATCATAAAATAAAGTAGGAATTAAATATTACTGCTATTGGCAAACATCATTTTATTAGAGATCAATTTTAAGTATGACTTTATTAAAATGATTGCTGCTTAGGTTTAAAAGATGTTTTGAAAACAACTTATTTGCTCTATTAAAATAATCAACCAATACTTCAGTTAAACACCATTAGAAATTATTTTAGTTGAATTCATGCAGTTCTTAACTGTAAACCCTAACATTTTGCTTTATTCTCTGCAACTATCTGTATTAGTAATAATGAATTAATGATACATGTGCTAAAGTTTGGCTGATTTTTAAAGAGCTATTCATTAGAAGTTTTTAAATAAATATTAAGAAAGGATTGCTTTGGGTACAAAATATGTAAAATACTTAAGGCCTTTTTTTTCTGTAAAGGAAACACTTTATTTACAGTTTTTATGCCTAGTTTAGCATAAGCAATTTAAAAAGGATGAACTTGGAGGGAGGGTGAATAGAAAGGTGGTTAGTGCAGGAACTTTGGAAGATAAAAGGTGAACCAGAACATTGGCAAGGGCAGGAGAAATGGAGCAGAGGCGACATAAAAGATATTGTAGAAACTGGAAGCAAAATACTGTTAATGTAAGGATGTCTATGAGAGTTTTCTGTGGTGAGCTGGGTGTGTGATACCATCAAGGACATGTTATAAATAATTATTCTCAGGAATAACTTGTTTCTTACACTATGTGATTTTTTTCTCTTACTTGTGAGGTAGTGAATGTTTACCAATGGCTATTTAGAAGAACATTTCACCAAAGATAATGTTTACTTCATTAAATTATTATGTCCTATGTATAAGGACAATAATTGCTTCTAAGAAATATGTCTGTAATTAAAATTAGATACCAAGAGGAGGCAGGAAATTATATTCAATATATTGCACAGTTTGCAGCTTTGGGTTTATAGATGACAGCATTAAATGTATTGTTGGTGTGTTTCTTACTATAAGACCTGGCTTTTGAGTTGATTCAACCATCATCTAAAAATTAAAGAATTATCTTTAGTTTTGCAGGTTATTATTTGAGTCATCATTCCACTCTCTATATTAATAGAGAAAATGTTACTGATTTTAAATTATTTCTGAGTTTATATTGAGATCCAGTATTCATCTGTCTGACTTATAGTTAAGACAATTATTGTTACTGTATGCAGTGCACCCCGCAAATTCAGTTTAATTGAGAAAAAAACTATCATGTAGATAGATTGTTACCATAAAGAGGCTGTTACTTTTACTCTCAGAAATAATTGTTTTAAAGTGAACATTGTGAGTATTTCCTTTGGATGGAGTACAGGGAACTACTGCCAAATCTGACTTATGTGCACAGAGAGCCAAAGGAGAAGTTCTTTAGAAATTAGTGTCATTTCAAAGCCTTCAAGATGTCAAAAGATCTCCAACACTTCAATGCTATGTCTTTTCATCATATATTTAGCATGATCTGCCACCCACTAGTAAAATGTTTTTCACTGAATTTCTAACTTCCAAAGGTTTTTTCCCATGTACTCTCCTCTATCAGAGAAGGATCATTTGAGTTCATATTGCTAGAGACATACTGCTTTTGGATATAAACACATATATAAAATCATATTTGTAAATGTAATTGGATTTCGGTAAAAGTATCACTGAATACAGTATTTGATATTGCTTAATTATCTTTGTTTTGGACATCAGTGTATCCATCAAAAATACATACAATTTATCTGTGATTTGGAACATATGCTCAACATAAGAAGTTCAGCACTGAAGTTTGGTCAATTTAGCATATGGAAGACTAAAGTTTTACCCAGTCAACTGCAATTTTTTAAGGCTGAACTAAGTTTTATTTTCTTCAGAAAAAATATGTATGGTTGACTGTTGCCTTACGCATTGTGAAGTAGAATACCAGAGATTTTGTCCATTAAAAAAAAAACGAAAGCAATGTGTTTCAGCATCATTATGCAAAATATTGTGAGAAGGGGAGTGGTTTGGGAATAAGAAGACCTGAACTCAGTTCTCGTATTGTTTAACCAAGGATAGATGCCTTCACATTCAGGGGTAATGTTTCATCCTTTGTAAAAGAAAAAGATTTTCTTGGATGGTCTGTCAGGGTTCTTGGTGTTACCTGTATGTATGAATATTTATGGACTGTCACAGATTTTTTTCTTACTCAGTGCTAGGCAAGATCCTTCTAGCATATAGTGTCTATTAGGATTTCTCTCTCTTATGAATGAATGAATATCATTCTCCTATCTGAAACAGAGGATTAGTACAGAAAAACAAAAACTCCTGTGATAGAGGGACGTTAGTCAAATATCACATATAATTTGACATATAAAACAAAGTCTAAGGTAGAAACCAAAGTTGAGAGCCAATAATTACTTTAATCAAGTAAAGACAAAAGCCCCACAGAACACAAAGTCAGAGTTATCATACATGAAAACTTGGGTAAGGATTTGCAAAATGAAAAGAATCTGGGTATGGACTCTGGTTAAGACATTTAAAAACTAAGAACCATGTGACTTCACTCACACATGGGATATAAAACTGAAAGCAACAAAGAAACAAAAACTCATGGATGGACACAGTCAATAGTTTAATGGTTACCTGAAGGTAAGTGGGGAGGGGGGTGGAAGAGGAGGGAGAGGAAGCCAAATATATGGCGATGGAAAGAAACCTAACTTTGGGTGTTCAACACATAATGCAACACATAGACAAAGTACTATAGAAGTATACACCTGGAACCCATATAATTTTTACTAACTAATGTCACCCAAAACAATTTAGCAGTCAAAATATAATAAATAAATTAAAAAAAAATAAATGTATTTTAATTTCAAAAAAAGAACATTAAATGTAGCGGGAACATATACATTGCATGTTATATATTCATTCTTCCTTATGTTTTACAATCAATACTTTGTACTTGATCCTGTTTTAGGTTCCAGGGATGTTAGGGTTAACATTCAGAAGTTTAAAACTCTTACAAATCAAATGTCTACAAAGTGAACAATCAAATATTTATTAAATATCCACTATGGGCCAATTATTTTCCCAAATATTTTACATATATTATCTCTTTTAATATATATGACTTTATAATGTGGAAGCTATTAGTAGATTTTAGAATATTGAGAATTAAAGAGATTCAGAAGCTTGTTAATGGTAGAACTGGTTCTGAATGCCTGATTTGACGGTGTCCAAAGGTTATGTTATTATAATTCAATTATATATTCCTATAATTGAAATGTATGAAAAAAATATATATATTTCAACATTTGTTATTCAAAATGAATAAAACATGAATTAAGAAAAAGAAGGTTAACTTAAAATTTATAATTCATGATAAATTATGTCTTTTTAAATTTTTTTCAAGGCACACATGTATACAGAATTTACACATAAAAAATCCTACTGTTTTGGATTTTTCACTTATTTTATTCATGTGTGAATATTTTCATATCTTTATATGTCAATAAATACTTATAAGATCAAATTCAATAAATGCATGTGCTATTTGATTAACCTCATATCAGCAAGTATTTATAAGATCATTAAACTTTTCTAGAACAGAAAATTCAAAAGTAGATTCTCTTTGTACTTAAATCTTTGAGAACATCCTTACTTATTGCACTTATTCTAGATTAAGTTATATAGGTGTCTTCTAGAGATTTGTTACATTTTGTCAAATTGTGCTCCAAATTATTTTTTAACATTTTATTCTCCTAGCAGTCAATGTGACTGCCTGTTTTCCCATGTCCAATACCAGATTTTATATACATGTGTGTGTTTTTATATTTTTGATGATTTTCAAGTTTTTATATTCATGGATTTTTTACTATTGCTCAGGTTGAATATTTTTGTCTATATTGTTTAGCCACTCAAATTACAAAAAAAATTAATTTTGTCCTTGAGGATGCTGGGGTAGCTCAACAGGTTGAGCGCTTGTCTTGCAACCACAAGGTCCAAGGGATCAATTCCTGGCCCAGCCCATGCAAACCCCTATGCTGAACTGTGGTGCAACTGGTAATTACTGAGATGGCAGCAAAGGTTCTCATCTCCCATATGAGAGGCCCTCAGTTCACTTCTGCCCTGGACAGCCCCACATTCACCTGTGTGGAATGAAACTATGTCACAACTAATGATGTACAGCTATGGAGATTCCTCTGGGCTCTCTCCTCTTTTCTCACTCACCTTCTCTCAAACAATAAACATTTAAAAAAAAATATTTTATTTATTCCCTAATGAAGTGTTCCTTTTAGAGATTTGCTTTGTAAGTCTTTTTTACATATGCTATTAACCCTTTATATTGCAGTCCCCCTGCCCCAAGTTTATCCTTTGCCTTTTAATTTTCTTCATGATGATTTTTTTCACATTTAAAAGGTATTAACCTTTTGTAGTTAATTAACCTAATGTAGTTAATTCTGTTAGCACTTTTCTTATTGACTTCTGTCTTTTGTTTTAAAGAGTTTTATGTATGTATGTACGTATGTATGTATGTATGTATGCATTTTTAAGATTTATTTTATTGTATTTGACACAGAGAGAGAGAGACAGAGACAATGACAGAGAGAAGGGGAAGGGCCCAGAGCCATCTTCGTAGTTGTTTTATTCCACACAGTTGGGCAGTGGGCTGCACAGGGCTAGAGAGTTTTATTTTAAAGTGAGGAAGTTCTTACTTTCAAAAATTGTTATACAGTATGTCTGTATTTTCTTTCAGTACAGGTAATTAAAAAAATTATTGTTTACAAAACAAGAGAGAGTTGGTAGAGCCATCGTGTATTGTTAGAACTGTTCTACTCCATGTCTTTTACAGAGACCTCTGGTGCTTAACTGAACAAGCAGCCTTGGAAGCACAGAACTTGGCTACCAAGTGGCAGAATGGATTGAGTCTTTGCCGCTTGTAACCTGTTCCTATGATCAGTGACTCTCCCTATTTGTCACTGCTTGTCATCACACTTGCTTCCAGGTGTTCTCTGTTATTAGTAGTCTGTTCTTCCCTGGGGCATGCGTATGCTTCTCCTCCCATTTCCTCAAATAAATCTCCTGGCTTCTGATGTTCAGCATAAAACCCAAGACTTGGCTCTTAAGTTGGCTGAAAAATCTATCAACAACAATATCAATGAACTTCTTTACAGTGCTATTTTAATGTGCTAGAGACTCACTCCATTGACCACTCTTCATGTATAAACTCATTGAATTTCATAACTATTCAATGAAATAGCTGTTTTTACATGTATCTCCAGTTGAGGAAACGGAGACTCAGGCTTTTTAACATTGCTTAGCTGGTGAGATAAGGCACCCTCTCCGCAGCTTTCTGGCCTGAATATCCTCATCCCCTTTCTTTATCCTCCTCCATGATGATCAAGTTTCCCAAACTCTTTGCTGACACCATTTCTAGGCCATGGTCTGTTAATGTGCTAAATCCACTGTACCCCTTTCATCCCCAACCTGAACCCAACCTAGTTCATCATGGCTGCAGAACTAATGGTCCATTCCCTTACTTTTGTGGAACAAATTACCTATATGTATTGAGAAGAGTTTTGTCTTTTAAAATATTTTTTATCCAGTGAATAGCAGTCTAAGTTTCACCAAGGGAGTAGTTTATAACAGTATGACAGAGATGACACATATACAGTGATTCGAGTTACGTATTATATGTTCAAAAACTTAGCTCTATCTTTTATTTTCTGACAGGCATAAGAAATTATGTAAGCTCTGTGATTTAATCATCCCTAAAATTAAGTGGTATGGTATGTGCATCAGGAAAAAAGAATGAAAATCTGAGCAACGGGCAGCCCCCAAAATGTGAATGATTATATAATGATTTATAGTTATTAATGATCACAGAATTGAATAAATATGGCTATAAACCATCATTCTACTTAAAAAAAAACAACACAGCATAGATACTGTAGTAAAAAAGTTACACATTAGTTTTTCATAGATAGTATGCAGTCATTACCAATGACATTAGAATATAGGAAAGCATATAAATACTAAGTGGAAAAATGCAAAGTTCTAAATTGCATATATACTATTACTGTGGCTACATATTTTACATCTAAAATACACATATGGGCATAGCTTGAAAATGAATAAGCAATATTAAATTTATTGTGCTGGGACAATAGTGCTATATGCTACGTGCTTTTTTCTTCCTCCTCTTTTCTGGATTATTATTAGTTTTAATATGTTAGTTTCACAATTTAAAAGAAAAATAATTTATGTTAGATTTTTAAATATATTTTCTCCTCAGTATAGTTTACTACATTACTTTGAGTAAAAAACATTTATTCAATTCACTGAAAATAATTTATTTGTGGAAGCCTGGTTTCGTGACAGGTTAAAAGTTATTTGGAGAGCTATAAATGATTTTTCAACTATGATCTTCAAATTTAGCAAGTTAGTCTAACACAAAATTGGAACTCTTACGTGATAATAAGAATTATTGTGCTTGCCAAGCCTTTATGTTTTGTTTTGGGGTTTTTTTTGCACTCATACAGTTTATTATTAAATTTATTCCCAAAGAGTAAATATGCCACCAAATAAATTGAGGCAATTTTAAAATTTATAATTATGTGAAAATTAACTGAATAAAATTTTTAGCTATTTTATTTTATTTCAATAAATCAATTTAAACAAGATTGGGTATTTGTAAGTGAAAAGAAGAAAGCATTTTGCCAGGGAAGATTAATTCTAAAAATGGAGAAAGGTTCCCATGATATAATTGTTTTTTACATAAATAAGCATTTTGCTAAACTATTTTTTTAGACTTGTTCACACAATAATTTTTCTCCTCATTTTTAGTTTACTTTAAAAATTGTTTAGTTTAATCTAGAGTAGAAATTAGGTGTTATGTTTTTAAATTTCAAGACAACATTACAACTTACTTACTATTAAGTGATTTAACACAAACTGTTTTAAAGTGATAAAATTCAAAGTTTGTTACTAAAAAATGAAAACAAAACAAACCAAAAACAAAAACAAAACATATGCCCATAATGCCATTAGTCATAGGAAATAGAAGAATGTTCAAGAATATCTTTTCTTCTCTTAGTTCTAATCTGAGAGCCATCTTGCTTTTACCTGGCGAGATTTAATACAAACAAACAAAACAAACAAACAGAAACAAATTCTCCTTGTTTTTTACACTGTATGTATATCTATACTATTTTGAAATACTAAAACAGTGATAAGAGTGATTTAGAATCTGTTGCCCAATTCCACTCCTGGTAGATAAGGACAGTAACCTTTGTTCACCCCTCACCTCCCACCCCGCCCCGAATCTCCCTACCAACCTTGAGATTAAATTTATTGTGAACAAATCAACTATTTCTGGTAAATCATAAAATATAAATTTATTCCATAAATATTTCCATTATAAACCTTAGAGAAAAATGCCATCTTCTTAATTGTGTATAAAATCAACCTCATTTCCATGTTTTTATTTACTGATGCCGATTTGGCCTCTAGAAAGCTATTCCTGGGAGAATTTTTCATTCTTAATTTTAACAGACCTGGTGGGTGATCCTTTAGCAGATTTCCCCTTAAAACAGAGAAATCAATCCCATGGGAAGCTTCACGAATTCTTGTAGTTGGCATTATGATGACCTGAACCTTCACAGTTAGCCTGGCTGTGGTGTTATTGGCAGTTTTAATTTCCTTCATACATAAAAAACTACAGGAATAAGAGGGAAGTTCCACTTATCCCTATAGGGATTAGCTTTCAGATTTCCATTTTAATATAATAAGAAGGTGCTAATTTTTCCTAACTCTTAAGCCAAAATAATGTTAAATAAGCCTGCTGAGATAGCATTTTTGAGTCTTTATGTCATGTTATCATGTTATCATGCATGTCATTGTATGGATTTTCATATTTCATTGGGGTATCATATATATATATATGTGTATGTGTGTGTGTATATATATATATATATATATATATATATATATATATATATATATATGATACCCCAATGAAATATATATATATATAAAAGAAATAGACTAATATGAATTTCCAAACCCTTCCTGATATGTAAAATCTGAAATTTTTTTTTCAAATTTTCAGTCCTCAATGTGTCACAGATTTGACATTTTAAAGGTAATTTTAAGTGATTATTATTTGCATACTAAATTCTCAAGATTTTCTATATGCTCACTTTGCAATGAACTGAAGTCATTTGAAAAGGAGTGCAACTGACATTTATATCTGAAAGATTTGCCAAGTTTAACAAAAATATACTATTAAATTTTTCTCCATTGGTTTAAGATAGATTTTAATGCTATTTTAACTCTTTAGTTAAAGAAAAAACTAAACATGAGAAATTCAATTAATGAGGTCAAGAGTCACTCTGCTGGGCATGGTCAAAGGCTCCAGGCTACCTTTGCTTTAGCTGATTTATTAAGAATCATTTAGAATGGGATTACTTTTGGCCTCAGCTACTAACCCTCATCATAGTCAGAGTTGCTATCCACACCAGTCTTTCCTTGAAGAGGCTTCAGAAAGACAACTACTTATTCCACTCAGGAATCATAAACACTTTTCTAGTGTTCAAGGACAAATAATTGGTGTCAAACTTTTGTACTTAGATATAAGATGAAGGGGGGGAAAATCTACATAAATGTCCATCCACTGTGAAGCTGTCATAATTATATTGTTAGTAATTTCCATAAAAACCAAATCTACTCAGCACTTCACTCTTTTTTTCTGTGAGACGTCTTTTGAAGATTACAGAGAGGGAAGACCTTAGAAAATGGAACCAGGTCTCATGAGGTTAGTTTAAGGCCATCCCAAGACTGCTTTTTTCACTGTCACCCTCATAGAAATGCTTGAATTTAGGGCTTTTGCACGACTCTCCCGATTGCCATCACTTCCCAGCTATTCTGTCTCCTGTACTAACCTGATGATAATGCACAACCAGCACAGCATTCGTGGTGCCCCTGCCGTGAGCGGCTGCCCTCCATGGCTACTCATTATTATAGGAGCCGGGCCAGTCTCCTTAGCCTGTTACCTGCTCTTTCCCACTGAATGCGCCATCTTTATACAGACATTTCAGTATGTGAGAGATGCTGTGTTAATAGTTTTCACTTTAATCATGTTTTAGGTATGAAGTCAAAGTTTATTATATGTGGGTTTTGAGTAAGGCAACTTAACCAGGTATTTAATAAAAATAAATGATATATATGGTGTTTAATGTGTTAGGCTGCATTGTAAATACACACGTGTGTGTGCACAAACATTTAATTACCAGAACTTCGTTTTACCGAAAAGAAGATGGAGGCACAGGGCACTACATGCCTTGACCAAGGTCAGAGAGCAAGCAAGTGGGAGAGTGAGGACTCACGTCCAAGCAGTGTGGCTCTAAAAGGCTATCCACTTACCCACTACGTTATGCTGCTCTTCAGCTATTTTTGAATATTAAAAAATATTTCAACTACCAAAACCTTCAGTGGTGCCCTCACTCGTGCTATTGTAGGCATATTCATGAATGGAGGAGAGTGAGCGAGGACAGTCTCCTTCCTCAGAGCCCTTCTCCAGAACTTTTATTGCAGCTCGTGCTGAAAGATTCATGTCTTTCCACTCCTGGATTTCCTATTGCTTGAAACTTTATTGGGTTACTTTTGCATTCCTGCCACACACATACTTTGCATGCCATTATTTGTCAGCCACTGGTATATATTAATGCATAGTCTGTGAGAAGAGTAAAGGAAACCCCCTTTCTCTCAAACTAAGAAGCTCCGCTTTTTTCCCCTCTCTGACTGCCAGCCTTATTTTGGCTTCTCCTCTGTACCATTTTGGCAGGCATTTATCATAAATCTTTGTGGCTTTTTGTTGAGAAAGTAGTAATTTATGATCTTTGTGTCATTTTAAAGAATGGAGTTACTTCTTCAGTGGCACCTTCACTATCCCTTTTTAGCTGTAATTGTTCCAGTTCACACTCTGAGTTGGTGGTGTGTCTCAAACACTTGGCCTTGTTCCTTCTAGAAGTGATTCATTCAGGGGCCCCTCCTCTGCAATTCACAAAGTGAAACCAAAGATATCTTTGGCATGAAGGAGACTATATGTATTATGTGTGCATGTGTATATAATTTTATCTTGTAATGTTATTAATCATATTAATACTATTGCTAATATATTATCTCTGATATGCATTGCATGTGTGTATGGGAACACACATACATATTTCCTGGGAGGTTTTTGAAGACTTTGAAATAACAATTTTTTTGAAAGGTATTTCTGTTACTCAAAGAACAGGAACCTATTCATTCTAACATAAGTTGAAAGGTGACAGCAAGTTATTTGATGGCCACGTAAGTCCTGTAAGTGATATACCACATTGTCACAAAGAGACTGTAACTGAAATTGGAAAACCAAGAAAGCAGACTCCTCCAGCTCTCAAGGATAACCCAGGCTCTCTCTCTCTCTCAATCTCTCTCTCTTCTTTCTTTCTTTCTTTCTTTCTTTCTTTCTTTCTTTCTTTCTTTCTTTCTTTCTTTCTTTCTTTCTTTCTGTCATCTGTTTATCTATCTCATCTCTCTCTATCCTTCAATCTCTCCTTCCACATAGTCTCAAATGAGTTATTTAACAAGAATTACTGTATCAGCTATTTAAAACACTTTGCAAGAAAGAGAACTGGATTGATTTTTTCTAGCCTGTGGGTTGTCTTCTCGTAGATCGTGTGTCCACCTCTTGTTCATCTATGGTTCAGTCAGCTCTTGTCTGTGTCTGCTGGCAATGGCAAAACAATAGAGGCTGTGTGCATGTTTATGTACATAGTAAATTAGAAATTAGTTTTCAAACTCAACTACCCAGCTTATCTTGCATTAATTGTTCCAGGGAGAACTTCTGAATATTGTTATAAATTTTTAGGTGATGCACATTGGTGATCTGCCCTAAGCAGTCCTCTCAACAAGCATTTGGCCATTATATTGAACTATTAGGTATACTATTATATTTCAAATTCTATCTATTATAGACTAAATAAATGTAATTAATTACAGAGTAATCAGAAGAACCCTAGACTTTCCATGTGATTATATTACAAATAAGGAGTCAAAAACAGTTTTGTGAGGATTAAATGAAATCAGTACTGAGTGCAGTACATGGCATAAAACTGGTATTATATAATATAGCTATTATTTTAGCAAATATATATATATATATATACACACACACACACACATATTCCTGTCCCCAGAAGTTTGCTTGAAAATTAAGAACTTTTACTTTCACAGTACCCCCTATTTATCTCCTTGTGTACATGAATTTCCCCATTTGTCATAGTTCATCTCAATCATTACTTCCTACGTGAAGACTTTGCTAGTCAGTTAGGCTCATGTACATGAAACCCAATTTATTTTTCATTAGGTGCCTCTTTTGGAAAATATATGGTATTTATATATTGGATCACATAAAGTTATTTGGACTCATATATTAATTGTTACTGTTATTTTAGTTTTGGGATGCTTGTGCCTTTTCTTTTCTCCATCTTAATTATAAACATCCTGAAAATAAAAGCTGAGACTTAAAATTCACACAATATCTACCATTACACTGTATGCTTGGGGCAAACATTCATGTGATTTATTTTAGGAATTTATACATACATAATCCTCAAAGGAATGTTTTTGAGTGACCTGAGACAAGGAAATGTGGAAATAATTTTAAGAGAAATTTAATTTAAGATTTAAACTTTCTGAAAACTATTGTCTATGACATGATGATTGTTTTTCTCAGTTCTATATTTAGCTTTTCAGAAACTGCAGAATTACTAAATATTCCTATTATTTTTCATCATGTCTGAGAGTTTAATCTATCTCTTACACACACACACACAGATTTATTTTTTGAAACTATCATTAACCTCTCTAGAATTTTTTGTAGCAAACCACAACTTCATATAAATGCTTAAATTTTGCTAGTGAAGCCCAGTTTTATAACTTTCCTCTATATACAAATAATTTCTAGGCAATATTGTAACTTACTTTAGTCAATTATTTCCATTTAAAAATGTTCCATTATTGGTATCAGGTACGTTTTCCCAAAACTTGCATGTTGTTAATAATCCCTTGGGGCAATGAGCATACAGCTTCCTGTCCCTTCTTGGAAGATTCTGAGTCAGTGCTCTGTAGGTGGAAGTTGAAATTTTAACAAAAATGCATATATTTTTAACCATAACTTCTATTCTGGTAAAATTTTATATTTTTAAAAATTACCTGAGGCGATTTATAACACCCAGGAAGTTTGGAAAACATCCATATGAAGCAGTTATTTCTCTTGTCCGGTCCCTTCACTCCTAGTTACAAATCACTGTGGCCGTCACCTACCACAATCACTGGTTTTATTGGAAATATCTCTTGTGTGTTGGATTTAAAGGTGTCAAAGCAATTGGAGTTTATTAAGCTTCTTTTACAAAGATTTCACATTGCTGTTAGCTGATGAATTGTCTATATCACTTATAAAATATTTCTAATTTGAAGTTTACTATCCTCAATCAAATAGGTGGGGATCCCACAGATTTGAATTAGGGACCATTACTGAAAGCACATTACTCACCTGTGAATCTCTTTATTTCTTGTTGATGTTTCAGTCCTTTCAAAGTGTTCCTCTTTGAAATAACTTGAAATTGAGTTTCCAGGAAAAGTGAATGACTCTGAACTTCAGTAATGTCATTCACTTCACATGAAAATAAGAAAACTGGGATCATATGTTGTTCTAATCTTTTTCATTAAGTACCTAACTTTGGTCTTTTTCTTTTCTTTTTTGATGCTTTATTGTTGTATAGTCTGCAATCATTACAGGTATTTGTGGGGCTTGGATATGTCTGAGCTGCTGAGCACAGATTCTGTGAAGGAGCAAGGGCTCACAGTGGGAAGCCACTTTCCTGAGAAATAAATGTACCACAGAAATTTAAATTGCTTCTATTCTTTTACTGTGCTCTACTGTTTGTAAAAATAAGATGCTCTCTGTTGTTATTTCCAGGTCTGGATTTTCTGTCTTCTGAGATCTTCTCAATTCTCTTTCTTATTTTTATTTGAGTAAAATATTTGACCAAATGTTCTTTAGGGACCCTGCTGTTTTGGGGCTTTCATCTCACTGTATCACTGTGTGTGTGTGCGTGTGTGTGTAGTTTAAGCTGCATGGAACTATGGACATACTTAAGTTTGACTCTTCCATGAAATAGTTTGGAAACTCTGGGATTATGCTGATTAGACTTCATATTTTGCCTCCTCCCAACATTCTTTTAGCTGATGTTGGGTGCAGCATAGACATCTGTACAGGGAATCTT
>PVKE010041902.1:0-13971 GCA_004027555.1 Craseonycteris thonglongyai | reverse complement strand
TTGTGGTGTGTGTGTCCTACCTAGTTGGCACTGATGAATATTCTCTCCTTGACCAAACTCTAGCCTGACTCCGCTGAGCCTTCTTCTTAACCAGGCCACAAACTTGGCCTCTAAAAACCAGACTCTCAGTACAAATGATTTCATCCATCCCCACCCACCCTCACATTAAAAGACTTGAACAAACACCGACATAGTTGTTTAACAACTCAAGGCAGTATCCCTAGTACAATGACTCCATTCCCACGAAGTTCCTATCTGGGAAAGCTCCAGGCTGCCAGAAGAAGTTACTGTTTGTTCTAGCCAACACCTGATGATAAAGCCCACTTCCTGGTCTCCATGGGAGGACAGAAGTCATACTTTGATAAGTCCCACTTGGCAAACCCAGAAGAGTTTCACATGAACCAAACATCCCAAACTCCTTTCCTACTTTTTTATAATCTCCATGTCCCTGACCTCTCTCAAAACCAGGCATTCTTCATCTCTACTCCCTCATTCTCCCTTTAAAACATCCAGTCACCTCTGCACAAATTGAGCTCAGTTGACACCGGACCCTCTCCCCTATTGCAATAGAGCCTTACCAATTAAACTCTAGCCTTACCACCTTCATCAGTGTGTGGCTTTGTTGGTCTTTGGTAGCATTTTTTTTTTCCCCCAATATATACTTGACATCCTGGTAGGTCTGTATTCTGAGGTCAATATGGCTCTTAGCAGAGTGAAGGAAAAGGTCAGTGGGCAAGAGGAAGACACAGAGTGACCAAGCAATGGTTGGAGGAAAATATGGCTTAGAAGATGACATGAGGTAACACATTTTAAAAAGAAACTATTACTAATACAGCAAACATTTGGATCCTCAGTTAAATATTTTTGAAAAAAAAATTATTCTTTGTGGTAAGGATTTTTAAATAGAGGACTGTTCTGCTCCCATAAATTTATTCTCTTGCCTTCTATCTTTTCTGCTCAAAAATTTATTGTTTTCTAAGCCTTTAATTTGTTTCTACCTATAAAAGAAAAACTATAACTTTCATGAAAATGAGTCCCATGAGTTTCTATGCACAAGATGATGTTCGTGCAAAAAATGCATTATATTATTTGATTTAGGAATATGACTTCACTCATACAACCAGAATTTCTGTTTATTCTTTAGCCATGTTCTGGCCTTTAACATTTGTTGCATTGACAGTTATACAGGCAGTTTTATCATTTAACCATATGCCTCAGAGGTCCAGAAAGCAAACTTAGGTTAAGACAATTAAGTAAAACAAACAGTTGGGATAATAAATTTACTTAGATCCATTCACTGAGTATCAGTGTGTAACACATTCCAAAAGCAAGCATATATAAAATAGTCTTAACTGGGTTCAATACTTCAATAAATGGTCAAATGATTTTCATTGCATATGTTTGGGGGCATGCATTTCATGCCGTATTGATCTGCTTTATTGAATGAACATGTCAGTTACTTGTTTTGATAGGAACAGGACAGATCATCATAGGAAGGAACCATAGTGGGGCATCAACATCTAACACCCAGAGATGCCTAAGTAGCATACCTTGGCACATGTGGGTAAGTATAATGTTTATTACTCTAAAAAACAAGAAAATATTATAAAAATAGAAGAAATAGAAAACCCTAGACAAGTTAAAATACAGAAAATTTTAAGCAAAGTCATTGGAATCAGGCAATATTTAATGTATCAAATAGTCATCTGAATAGCTAGATATAAACTAATGTCAACCCAGGACACTAACCATGTCAAAAGGTGGTAGGCCTCCTAACCAGCCCGGGAATCCTTTGCCAGGGTTAGTGTTCTCTGATTACACACTTAGGCACCCCCTGGTTACAAGAGTACTGGTTTGTTGTTGATATTATAAAAATAACCATTCTTGAAATGATTACACGTAGTAAATAAAATTAGAACTATACATAAGGATTGGAATAACTGTGATTTCTTTAAGGACCACTTGCAACCTCTGCCTGTTTCACAGACCTGCAGGAAAGAAACAAAACAGAACAGAACAAACACAAGCTTAGTGACAAGTCCATAGTGTAGCGTTTAAAGAAAGAAGACGTATGAACTTTTATAATGGCATTGACCTTACAGTACTACTTCTATGAACTATATTTTGTTATGACTGTGTCAATTTCTGGTGTCGGTATGTTTTTAAATGTAAAATTAGAAGTAGATCTTTTAAAAATATCTCCAACTGTTAAAAATAGATTGGTGTCTCTCTAAATAAGGCCCATCAGAAGTAACTTGCAAGGTACATACACAACTACTATTCTAGATAGACTGACTTATGAAAACAGGATTTAGAAAACCAGGGCAGCATAAGGTGGGCCAGGCTGCACGAATCCTGTTTCAGCATTGAAACTCTATCTGTACTGCTTTTTGGAAAAATTTCTTTATTTTTTTTCCATAAAAGAATATGGTTAGGCTAGCAAGGGGAAATATGCATACTCATTGATATTTTATGAATTTTTTTCTCCGTTTTACCTTCCTGGTAGTTAATATTTCTGATTCATCCACAGGGCCATAAGCACTTTGAGAAAGAAGAATACCAATCTCCAAATTACTCACAGGATTCGAGAGACCACTTTGTGTATGGTGTTTGCTTAAGAAGCACTTGCTTGATGAAAGAGAGGGAGGGGAGGAAGAGAGAAAGAGAGGGAGAAAAGGAGCCCAGTTGGTGTACAAACTCGTCCCTTATCTGTCAAGCTTTCCTTCTCCAAGCCAACCCCAGCTAACTCCTTTCTCTAACAACTACACCTCCCTTAGGCCTTACCTTATTGCATGTTACTTTCTCTGGGTCCTTGGAATTCTGCCGCACGCACTTATCCACCCTAAAGCTTATCTAACAATAATCATCCGCATTTTATGTAGATAACTGTTCCATGTGTGACTTCATTTATTAAGCTCCTCTCACCTGTGATGGTGATACGTGTTATTCTATGGCACAGTTCCTGATTTGTTGTAGGCCTTTGTTAAATATAAATCACATGAGCGATTTACTGCTCATTTAGGGCTCTTGCATTAAACGGCAGTGTGCTTGGACATCATACAAAGAACATCTGAAGGACTGAAGAGAAGCCACACGTTCTCTGTGTGCCTATAGTAATTGAGTTCTTATGTAAAAGAGCGAGACAGCTTATGTCTGTAATACCAAAGGACAGAACCTGACAGAAGGAAGCTACTGATATGAGGATTCAGATTTGGGAGCAAAATAAGAGCAATTTTTTTTAAAGTAGGTTTTAAACATTTTTCACAACTTAAGCAATAGATGTTTTTTGTTTGTACTTTTTCACCTTTTTTATTTGAATGTTTTGGGCTTTATTTGTTTGTTTTTTTGTTGTTTGTTTGTACCTTTTGACCTCTTCACCCAAAAGTTAGTACACCCTTCACCTATTTTACACACTCCTGCCTCTGGCAACTGACCTGTTCTTTGCTCTCTTCTTCTTTTAGATTCCACAGATACCTGAGATCACATGGTGTTTGTCTTCCTCTGTCTGACTTACTTCCCTTAGGATAATTCCCTCCATGTTCATCAATGTTGTAACAAATCGCAGGATTTTCCCTTTTTTTTTATGACTGAATAATATGCCTATGTGTGTGTGTGTGTCACATTTTTAAATCCCTTTATCTGTTAGGTTGTTTCCATATCTTGGTTATTATTAATAACACCACAATGAATGGGGGAGGGGCCTAGGCTTTTTGAGATATTTTTGTTTATAACCAGACAGTATTTTGCAGATATGAATATATGATTGTGTGTTTGTCTATACGTTCTATACAAAAAAATAAATTATATTTAATGTATTGTCTCATGATTCACTTTTTAAATGTAATATTATAAAAAGTTTTCCCCATCAGAATACATACTAGATACATAGATGTCTCCAGTTAATATCAGTATAAATATATGTATATATCTAGTGAATACATATCTCATCCTTCATAACAGATGAATAGTATTTCATATAGATTGCTATAAATTTTTAGTCAATTCTCTTGTTGTTCATTAGGTTTTCTTTATTTTTTATGTGTTTTCCATATTTTACTATAAAACGTGTAATTCTTACACGGTGGTACACTGTGCAAATTTTTTCTTTGGGTGATTTCTTAATACAGAATGAGTCAATGAATAATTGCAGCAGAACAAAACTGAATGAGCTGCCAAAAGAGGCAGGATCCTTCCCGTTTCTCAGGGCGTGTACATAGGGACTAGATGACTACTTGGAAGGGTGTGATGGAGAGACCAGCATCAGATGGGGAGAGAAGCAGATAGTTCTAAACTTTCTAACTTTATACACTGTAATTCTATGAATGTTATGAGCAGACTCCATTTCTGCTTCTCTCTATAACATACTTGAGAGAAGATACTGTGACCTATTCATCTTCACATACTCTGTTCTTAGACTAGCTTCACGTCCATGAATAGAAGACTGTTCTGAGGGCCTGCATCTCTAGGAGATATTTGAGTCTAGAGTCTATGGTCTATACAGTGGGAGCATATGTTTTCATCTCACACATATCTAAAAGGAAGTTTGCATTTAATATCTCTGATTCAAAAGGAAAAAGGGTTCAAAACCCCCTTCCCACTTCCTCAGTGAATACAGACTCATTTAGGAGCCTGAGATCCATAGAATATAACAAAAGAAAGAAATTTTGTGCAGAGTACTTGGAGGAAAATAACTTTTTCATTATAGCTCTGAGCCTATGTATTTAAAAACAATCTCAACTTTAACGAGCAATCATAGGACAGTACCCGTAATGACCTGACCTAGATACTGAGCAATTGCAGACAGTGCCCACAATGAGCGGACCTAGATATTAAGAGCCCTGAGCAAACGTACCAGAGTAGACCAGAGTAGGGCAGGAAGAGCACGGGACACAAAGAAGGAGATCAGCAGAACCTGCACAACGAAAGAAAAAGAGATAATACACTGGACCAGGAAAAAAATCTATTAAACATAAGTTCCTATTGGTTTAACCAAATGCTAGTGAAGATTAATTGAGATTAATATCAAAACTATATCTATAGCATATAGTGAGTTGCAATTACACATATAAGTTAACTATTTAATAGTGAGTATACACTCATTTCATAAGTCAGTCTATTTACATTTTTAGTGATTTTTAAATAAAATCTAGGGAAAAACTCCCCTCTAGATAGTGTTAGGGATACATATGTGGGTTTGCAGCGAGATCCCATTTAAGTCACAATCATAATTCGTACATTCAGCATGGGTTAGGCAGGAAAGTAATGTTCAATAGACATCCTAACACAGCTTCGTCAAGATGGGATATATACATATTACAGGATTGTGATGCAGCAACATTTGTAATCCAGTGTCTTCATTGAAAAGTTATTATGAGATTTACAAGAAGGAGCAACTTCCCATGGTAAAGGCTAACAGGGAAGCAGAGTCTTCTGAAATAACCCATTTCTAACAAGGCAGAAAAGGCATGGAGCGTGTTCTTTGAATAGCACTGAAGAACAATCAGTTTGCAAATCAAATTCCAGTGAAACAGGGCACAGTGGAAAGATCTGGGAAACACATCAACAGTGGCTCAGAATACAAATACATGAGAAGACTTTATTTTGACAGGGGCCGTGGGACAAGGCAGAGAAGCTAAGGATAACAGGAATGAAAGACAAGATGAACTAATCTCAGGTTTCTGAAGTGTCCACAGCTGGACACCTAAGTGGGACTAAATATAAAGGGGATAGTCCATTATTTCCCAAACTTGTGGGGATGTAAGAATTGAAGCAGCTTTTGTGGGAAAACAAAAGCAAGCGTGAGAGTAGCCATAACGTCTAGAAATAAAGATAATTTGCTTACAGGTTAGAACACTCTTCTTTTCTTCTCCAATGCTATATGTATAGGTTTAGTTAGTGAGAAACAGCAACACACACCGCCTGAAGCAATGTATCAGAAACACATGGATTGCTGTAAACACTGCATTAACACACCATGTTTGTTGCAACCCTAAACTATCATTACCACAGAGGAACAACTCAGTGAACATATGAAATGTCACTGAACATATGTTTGGTTGTGTGTACCAAAAACCATTTATTTCATACATTTGTCCATGTTTCTAATCACAGACTCCCTGAATAGTCAGAAAATGGAAAATCAGGCTTGGCCACTTCTTGAGTAATCTTCAAAAGTCACTTTACCTATTTGAATTAAATTCATTCATTCATCAATTCATTCAGTAAATATTAAGTAAATAGTGAATGTACTCATACAAATACGTGTTAAATAAATGTGTGCTGAACACCTACAATGTAAAGTATAAATATTAAAACTAAATTTTTCCTAATAGGTTAATTTTTAGATTAAATACATGGAAGCAATTTATAAATTTTAAAACCTTATATAACTAGTAGAAACTTCCTGGAAATTATTTTCAATGCCAACTAATGGGTAATCCTTTGTATCTTAACATGAAGGAAAAAATTATGTTTAAGAATATACAGAAATCTATGTTTTTGATCTGAAGAATGCTTAGTTATACTAAAGTTGATATAAAGTTTTGGGATATTTAGTCAACATTTCAAAGCAAGTCATTTTGAAGAAATTTGGCAGCAGGCTTTGAACAGTTGTTCTATTTTAAATAGCTTACTGTGGGATTGAAAACATGTTTAATGTAATTACTAAATGTTATTTATTTTATTCTGTCAAAATTTTAATTTTTATGTTTATCATATATGCCTCCCTTAATTTTCTGGATGGCTTTGCCTGTAGATAATAATTTGAAGTACAGTGTAAATATAACTAAGTCAAATTGAAGTTTATATTAAAAGCAGATTTCCTACCCAAATATATTACTGCATGTTTCTTTATCTGTCACTTTTCCTTATTTTCATGTTTTATAGTGTTTTCTTTCTGATACAAACATTCAGTGCTCAGTGAAATAACCCCTCTCTTGATACTACCTATATGCACATCCCTTCTCCCTCCCTCCTTATTTTAGCTTCTAGAAATGGAATGATATCTTTGAAAAAAACGTGAGACTATGGTTTAAATCAGAACATAAATTGCACTTATTAATTGTGTATCCTTGGGAAAGGATATTTAATAAATCTGAGATTGTAAATCACAGCATATCACTCACACTTTAAGTTGTTGTGGGCATAAAAGGAGATACTACAAACATTTAATAAATGTCATTCCTCTTCTATTTCCTCTTCTTTTAGAGATGCATGAGTTTCTATATGACCTTAAAATGTCAATTAATCATAATAGTCTTTAAGGGAAAATGTAATACCATGATTCTAAGTATGTCCCCTCCCAAATTGACTTTGTAGCTCTATTTGGTATTAGGCTATGTGGCAATTTCCCTAATTTATTATTCAATTATAATACTATCTATTAGAATATATGTTAACTTCCAAGTGAGAGATTTATTATGCTACATTTTTGACATTCTGTGTTTATAATATTGATTTCTTTCACTTGGTTTGAGAAAATAAGTAATTAAGTCTGAAGTAGGAAGAAAATGGAGAATGAAATTGTAAGGTAGGTTGGGATCGATGATTGTATGGCTGCAGGTACCCCAATTAGTAGACATTAGATAAACTCACACAGCCTGAAAGAGCACACAAGAGCATTTTATAAGACAATGGTACCACCCATGAGCCCACCCAAAGGGAGAGGTCACTCTTTTTGACCAAAATTAAGGACTATAGAATGCTTCTTTCCTCTGAAGTGCCAAGGCATATCCAAGACAGCAAGTTGAATGAAAAACACATAGAATAATTAAGAAATAAAGAAAATTGAGCTGTGGCTTCACAAATGAAAAGACAAATCAGGGATGACAGGGTAGCTTTGCAGCCCCACTGTCCAAGGATCGAATGCAGGCCCTGGCCCTGGCCTGGTTTCTGCCCTGCGTAGCCCCATGCCCACCTGTGGAATGAAACTATATTGAAAACTAATGACAAACAACTATGGAGACTGCTCTGGGCCCTCCCACTTCTTTCTGGCTATCTGTCTGTCTGTCTCTCTCTCTGTCAAAACAAAACAAAACAAAACAAAAAACAATAAAAATAAATCTTTAAAAAAGAAAAAAAAAAAAGAAATCATTCCTGGCGAATAAGTAAAAGGCAGAAAGAATTTAGCAGAGAATCTTGGAGGTAAGCATTCTCCTCCATTCCCACGGAGTTGATGCATCTTTAACAGGTCAAGTCTGACAACTGAGCAGCTAGAGATGCACCTGGGTGTGAGCCCATTCTCTACACTTTACTGGCTTGAGGACCACAGCAAAGAAGTAGGATCTTAGATGAGTCTCCTGATTCTCAGTTTTCCCACTCCATCACAGCTTTTAGAAAAAATAATTAGACTCTCACTGACCTAATTCAATGTCATGGATATGTTTACTATAAAACAGTGAGTCTATTAGTAGAATACAGTGAGACCCTAGCAAATATCTTGGAGCAAATTTCATGCAGGCATAAGAACACAGTGTCATCAACAATAACATAAATAAAGGTAAATAGAAACCAAATAAGAAGTGCGAGATCGAAGTCCTTGTGGGATAGAAGATAAACTAAATATTTTTGTTAACTTTGTTTGCATAAATAGAAAACATTTTATTTGTTATATACAAAGCCAGAAAATAAGCACTAATTAATAATTAATATTTATCAAGCACATATGTGTCTGACACTATGATTGACACAAATTAAAACAACAAAAAAGTTAATCTTTTCTTACTTGATGAAATAAATAGCAATAATCTGAAAATGTGCTGATTCTGCCAAAATTTGTTGAAATGTATTAAAGTGAGAAATTTATAACCCAGCAATGCTTGGCTAAATTATTCAGATAAAGCCTCCCACTAAAAACATGCATAATAGTTGGATAAAATATTTTAAAAGCCTGTGTGAAGGCATCAGAGACCTTTGAAACCAATAAAGTTTTAAATGGTCAATATTTAGGAGAATAAGAAAATAAATAAAAGTGAGCATGGAATTTGGAGACATGCCTCCTCTAAAGATACCTACCTACCTACCTACCAGTTACAGAAAATAACCCTGAGGGGCTGATAACCTGAAGAAGGATTACAAACGTCTTCTAGGCTTACAGGACAAGAACTGGAGCTCCAGTATTACTAAGGGAGGTGACCCAAATAAATTCCCTAGGTTTAAGGTTGCAACTTGAAGGGTCACACTGTAGAAGAGGAGCAAGAATGACCTGGAAATATGTTAGCCCTCTCAATGTGTAAAGCCCAACTTAAAATCTACTCAGTTTTTTGTTGAATTTCAAATGACTCAGTACTGCTTTCAGAAGCAAAGTAAAAATCTGTGTAACAAGTTAATATCATCGTAGATCTCAAATTATCTTTTCAATTTTTCATATATAATTTCAACACCTAATCAAAAACAAGGAGGCATGCATGGTAACAAGACCGTGTGACCAAAAACAAAGAGAAACAACAGAAAATAAAAACAGACACACACAGTTAGATGATGAATACCAAACAATAATAATAACTAAGGAAGAATAGGGAATAGTTGAATAACATAAGCAAACAACTCTACCCAATGAACACGTAAAGAAAACTCCACCTAACAACTATAAAATATACATTATGTATTTTTTTAAGCACTGGGCGCTACTAATTACTGGTTCAAAACTGGGTCATTGAATTAGTGTCAACACACATCAAATGATTTAAAACAAGTTTGTCCAACTTGTGGCCCGTGAGCCACAAGTATCCCAAGGTGGCTTTGAATGTGGTCCAACATAAATTCATAAACTTTCTTAAAACATTATAAGATTTTTTTTTTATTTTTTATTTTTAGTTCATCAGCTATTGTTAGTGTTAGTGTATTTTATGTACGGCACAAGACAATTCTTCTTCCAATGTGGCCGAGGGAAGCCAAAAGATTGAACACCCCTTAAACCATTTACACAGCTTAGTTTTTTGACCCAGTTGAATATAGGACTTAGAGAAAACATTTACACCTTAACTGATATACCAGAAAAGAATAAAAGCTAAAAATCAGTGAGTCTCGTATCCATCTTGTCATATATTTTTTTCTTTCTTTTTTTCTTTCCTTCTTTTCCTCCCTCCCTTCACTTTCTTCCTTTCTTCCTTTTTCTATACCTATATATATTTCTTAGTGTATGTACAAAAAAATGTAGATACACACACACACACACACACACACGTTACAGCAAGGCATACTTACAGCAAGGCACTATTAAAAGTTTTCCTTTGTAGACTAGGAAAGAGACCAGAATTCCCAGCATAACCAAGATATTGAAAACCTTAGTGTCTAAAATGCATTGATATGTTGTTAAATATACATATAAGCACGGAAATGATTACCTATATGATAATGTCTGTCTTTGTGCAGGTAGTGATGAGTAATTAATTAGAGAGGAGTTGTCTAGGACTGGCTATTTCTTAAACTGCATGGTGGTTAATGATTGTTTACTTTGCTCTTTTTAAACTTAATTACATATTTATTTTTGTAACTTTTCTGCACATGTATTATATTTCACAATTTAAAGAAAGCAGTGTTGAAAATGTTTATTTTTGTGTTTACCAATAGTGTTTTTGTGTTGCTTATGAAACTGTATTAAAAACATTTCTTCATGAAAGGTTTATTCTGTCAACTGGCAATTGTTTTCTTGAAAATCATCAATAACATCTGCAATGTATCTGCAGTGATACTGAACCTAGTTTCATAAATAACTGTAAACAAAATATCATTGACTCCACTGAAAATCAGTCAAATCCCCTCAGTTTTGTTTAAGCATTCTAATTGAAAACCCTACTTATTGAAACTCAACAATTTTCATCTTCAAAATTTTGCAATTGTTTCATGCATGTTCATCTTATTCCCTCAATATAAATTAAACATCCTTGAGGATAGAAATACGATTTTACTTATTCTGTACTTTTCATAGTATCTTGGCTAGAGATTTAATACCTAAGTACCAAATACTGTGCTTTATGAATCAAAGCAGATGCAAGAATTTTAGAAATATCCTTTAAAAAAATATAATACTATTTTTATCAAAAAATATATTAAAGCTAAAATTAATTACCCTTTCATTAATTGCACATAAAGTTTAAGAACAAATAGGTTGAAATTTTTCTAATGAATTTTAAAAATATGTATCATGAATATCTATAAAGATGAATGCTCAAAGATATTTCTCATAGTATCATTTAAGATAATTCTTAAAATTATACAATACTGTAACTAATCAGCACCACTGCTTCAAGTATTGCTCAAATACAGATCTTCAGATACTACATGGAAAGAAATAACCTGACAATAGGTTAAGGAGAATAAACGTTTTTCTTCAAAGTGAAAAGCCTCGCCATATCTTAGATAGATAGCAGAATCAGGTAGCTTCACAATTACCCTAAGCATCAAAGCACGGGCTGCGTCAACCCCTGATTAATGGGGAGAAGGGTGGTCATGAACGAAGGATGGAGCAATGGGGGTGAACATCACTGGGCCCAACACCAGCCTTTGACTCTACTCATTTCCTGGCTACGAACTAGGTGACACGAACTAGCCTACAGTCTCCTAAAGCATCAATTTCCTCTTCACTAACTGGAGAGAATTGATATGGAGAGGATTAGATTAGAGTGATCCTTCCTAAAATCCCAGAACATTTGTTTGTCCCATACAGTTATAGGAATTCGGTTTCATAAAAACTCTGGGACATTACTCATTCTTTGAGGGTTGGGGGATTCTTTGTATCCCATGCTCCTCTTTTCTGACCATTTTACTTAGGATCCCTTGCATTAAAGATTTCCCAAATACTCTATTTTTGTACTTGTTTGAAGTACAACCTGCTTTCTGAGTCTTCACCAGTTGTTTTCTATCGAAGGTACTGATTTCCTCCAATAGAATCTGTAGAAAGTCACCGTATTACTCACTGTATTTCTGAACATGCCATCCAAGTGACACTTGGGCTACATATGACTCCTCGTCTCACCTGAGTGTTCTGACTCCTATGTCCCTCCCCTTCTGCCCGTATCAGCCCACAGCTATAGAATTGATTAAGGACATTTTAAATTGCCTTTTAACCTGGCAGACAAATATCCTTGATCCCCTGATGACAGAATCATAATGCTGCCCGTGCAACACGTTAGGTAACTCTGGTGACTATGGTGCAGAGGAATTACTCACGTCACACCAACTATCACAAGGGCTATGTTATTACTTATCACTTTAATTTTTCTCTTTTGACTACTATTGGTTATCAAAAGTAAATTTTGATACTATTTTTTAAATTGATGTTTTGTTTTGTTTTTTAAATAATCCAGACACTAACTTCTCATGTAGAGTACTGAACCCATATGTCTGACAATGTCAATTAACTCCCAAGAGCAGACACTGAGTTGTGCCAAATTATAGTAATCTGTTCTTTGTTATGACTATAATCCAGCATTTGAACTCAAGAGCTTTGTATTCTGTCTTAGTACTAATATAATACTAATTTGTTTTGCGAACTTAGAACAGTTTTTATATACAGCCAACCCTTGAACAACATGGGATTGAACTGTGTGGGTTCACTCATAGACAGGTTTTTAAAATAAATACTGTAAATGTATTTTCTCTTCCTAGGATTTTCTCAGTATTATAACATTGTCTTTTCTGTAGCTTCCTTTACTGAGAGAACACAGTAGATAATACATATAACATACAAAGTAAGTGCTAATCAATTGATCATGTTATTGGTGGAGCTTCTGGCTACCAATAAAGTTTTGGAGGAGTCAAAAATTAGATTTTTCAACTGTATGAGGGTCAGTGCCTCTAACCCTTGTATTGTTCAAGGGTCAACTGTATATAGCTTTATTCATTTAACTACTAATGCAAATTTCACATACAATAATGAGCTAATCCTAACATACTTTGAACATTTTTAATTATCACAAGTTATCACTGATCTAACCCTATGGTACTTATAGAAGATTCATATCCCAAATGGATACTTTATGCTGGTCTTCAGGAAGAATAATTCCTACTTTTTTTTCCTTCAGAAAGTTTGTTTATGGGCCTCTGCACTACAATTCAGACATCATTGACTCAAGATGTATATACTATATGTATAGCTTATCTTTACATGTTCTCCCCAATCAGTCTGAATTTTTTACAGATATTGTTTGACGTTATGAAAGGGGTATATCTTCCCTGTGGATTCCCTTTGACAAAAAGCAATTTGTCAATAAACAGCAGTGTATGCTCACGTTTTTCCTGTTCTGCTTCCACTCCTTCGCTTTCTGTGTCACTTGGCAAGATCCATGGTTGGTGAACCACCTGCAACTGCTTTAAAGATTCATCCTGCTGAAAAAAAATAATCGCTTTGGATTAAACTCTAGAATAAACTCCTGAATACCATCTCCATGAATTATATGTCCAACAAACGATAATGAACATTTTCCTACAATGGAGAAGAGTTCGAAGTTTAAATCCCTTTTCATATCACAGACACATCACAAATTTTGAACTCATTTTCTTGCATCATTTGAAAAGATTGAATGTCTTAAGAAATATCTAGACCAAGCTTGTCCAACCCTTTGAATGCAGCCCAACACAGATTTGTAAGCTTTCTTAAAACATTATGAGATATTTTTGCAATTTTTATTATTTAGCTCATCAGCTATTTTTAGTGTTAGTGTATTTTTTTGTGTGGTCCAAGATAATTCTTCTTCTTCCAATGTGGCCCAGTGAAGCCAAAGTTTGGACATGCTCCTTCCTGAATTAACATCTTTATGGAAATCTTACCACTTGTTCTTGGAAATATAATAATGAAAATATTTTAATAGAAAATTGCACACATAGTACCTCTTTGCCATTAAAGTTTCAAATTCCCTTTAAAGATTTATTTTTATTCTTTTTTGACAGAGAGAGACAGAGAGAGAGCGAGAAGGGGGAGGGCCCAGAGCAGTCTCCATAGTTGACAGCATTAGTTTTCCATATAGTTTCACT
>PVKE010041901.1:0-13971 GCA_004027555.1 Craseonycteris thonglongyai | reverse complement strand
CAGTGATTCTAAGAAGCAGCATATTTTTGAGAACCACTGTGACGTCATCAGCCTTTCAAATGCCACAATCTGCCCACAGTTAAAGCAGAGAGCGCTCACATGCCCTTTTAAATTAGAATAATAAGCATTATTTCCTTTTTCTTTTCTTGTTTCTAACAAATCCTAACTTTAAAGTATTCCCTTGGCACATGAAGTCATTAGCATTTCCCATATCTCACAGACACCGATTTCCTGGTTTTATTCTTTTCTCCAAATTCCTAATCTTAACTGCATGTTTTTTTTTTCCGAGCAGCGTGACCTCAATAAACTAAGCTACCGTTCTTAAAAATATTTTTAATAAAAGAGAAAAATTGTCCAATAATAGTAAAATCCCTCCAGAGAACTGAACAAAAATATGGCTGAAGCATGTTCTCCTTGTAATATTTTTATGAATATATATGTATTGGCAGTGAATATTTTTCTTTTTTCATATTTGAATATATCAGCTAACAAATATGCTGGGAAGTTCCTGTTATAATCATAACTTAAAAATTTAGTGAGCAGCATTCAATTCTGTAGCTCTATTAAAACTGCTGCATCATTAAAATGAATATGTGAGATGATGGAGATAGTAGGGTTTGCCATGCTTTTTATTTACTTTTGTTGTTACTTTTCCAAATTAATCTTCTTATAGCAAACTATGCTTTGACATCTAAATCTTCTCGGTCAGTTAATACCACGACACTCTTTTAGATACAACAGTTTCTGAATATGACATGACTTAGAACAAGCAGTCAGTGCACCTTCACTCAACCCATATGGAAGTCTCAAAGAGAATCCTCCAGATTTCACGCTTTCAGGCTTTTAAGAATTTGCTTAGATGTCACATCTGTTTAGTGCATTGTCCTGCAAAGTACTGCCATGTGCAGGTTGGGGAATATAACTGGAAAAATAAATGAGGTCTCTATTCTCTCCAAGTTTCCTCAACCCATGTCCTACCACCCAAAGGTTCTTTAGCTGTAATGTGTCCTCATGGCATCTCTCACCTACCCTTCCATTAAAATTCACTGCATTAGGGAAGCCAGGATGGCATAGTGGGTTAAGCGCTCACTTTACAGTGCCGGGGACTGGGGATGGCCCCGGCCCGTGTGGAACCATGTGCTGAACTGGGAGCTCCCCCAGTTCAGTTCACTCTTTGTCTCTGTATCTCTCTCTCTCTCTCTCTCTCTCTCTCTCTCTCTCTCTCTCTCTGTCAAAACCAATAAAATAAATATAAATAAATAAATAAATAAATAAATAAATAAAATTAAAAAAAAATTCACTGCATGGTAAAGACAGACCATTTTGTTTCTCATTCTCATAGATAAAACTTCAGTGGCACTGTTATTCACAGCTATTTGAGAGGCAGTGTTCTATGGGGATTAAGATACTGGCTTTTGAAGACAAACCACAAGAATTTTCATTCTGGTTTCACAATTTATCAGTGGCATGACCCAGGGAAATTATTTAACCTTAGGGTCCCTGCATTTCCTCTCCTGTGAAATGGAAATAATAAATTAACACCAGCCTGATAAGGTTGGTCTACAGACTACATAAAATAAGTTCTATAAAGTAGTAGCATAGTACTGAAGGTATAGTAACTGCTCACAAATTGTTGCTGCTAAATTCCTATTTTTACCATCAAGTGTGTCATGAAATATATGGACAACTGATACTGTTTCAATGAGTTTTCATATATATTGCACTATTTAATATAAATATCATAAAAGTAAATTTTCCAAATTTCATTTTAAAGAGTATTATAAAAATTATCTGACTTTTCATAAGTCTAAGTTTTATTTCACAGAAGAGCAAATGTTCCATAGAACATTTGAGTACGTGACTAAAATTAGTTGGACAAGGCATACATACATCTTAAGAGGAATAATATTTCCCAGACTGTCTAGTTGTCAAGCGCCAATCTCCATCACAATCATAACTAAAGTATATCTTTGCAAAGATATTGGCTTTCCAGTGCATTAGGGGTATCACAGCAATTGTGTGTGAAGTAATATTCTAAATTAGACTGCTAAAATAAAAATTGGGTTGGTGAAGATCACTAATATAAATTTTATCAGAGCCAACTCAACTAGAGCAAAACATTAATGAATATTTTAAAAGAGATACATGACAGAATTTATAGATGCTATTCATGATCATGAAACACATTAATAACTGATATAATGGAGGTGAATATCATACTTAAAGCTACTGTCTCCACAACCCAAGACAAGAGTAAAACCATAAGGATTCATGTCATATGAAAATATCTATTCTGGGCTTACTATGAAAATAGCCATTACACTAAATCTTAACTAAGTGCTAAAACATTTTTTTTTTTTTACTGTTTAGTGGCAGTAGAAAAGGTATTTGCTCATATATTTAGTAGAATGAGTCACAGTACCAATTAATATACATGCCTTTACTGTTGGAAACTTCTTAAAATAAAGTTACTAAATAATCCAACCCCCAAGTCATGGGCAAGTACTGATATATGGCCTATTAGGAACCAGCCCGCATAGCAAGAGATAAAAGGCAGGTGATTCAGCAAAGCTTCTTCTGTATTTATAGCTACTTCCCATCACTCGTGTTACTGCCTGAAGTTCCACCTCCTATCAGATTAGTGATGGCATCAGATTCTCATAGTTGTGCAAACCCTATTGTGAACTGCACATGTGAGAGATCTAGGCTGCGTGCTCCTTATGAGAACCTACTGTCTGCTGATCTGAGGTGGAGCTGAGGCAGTGATGCTAGTGCTGGGGAGCAGCTGCAAATACAGATTAACATTAGTAGAGAGATTTGACTACAGAAACCATAATAAATCAACTGCTTACAGACTCGTATGAAAGCTCCATCAGTAGGTGCCAAATGACAATTAAGCTATATCTGGGGCAGGCTTTACAGTGACAAATTAGCTGATGTACCGGTACTTTAATTGTACAGCTGTATCTGGTGGTAGGCTTAAAGTCAGAATCCGACAATTATTTTAGTTTATACATGGCCCACCCATTATTTTATTCACCATTTCCATCCTCACCTCTTTCCTTTACTCCCACTTGTCTCAGTCAGTTTTAGTAAGCCCACAAGCTACCCCCGAGCCAAAATGAATGAAAAACAAACATCATTGGAGAGTTATTTTTGAAAAAGGGGAAAGGCCCAATGATGAGACAGCAGAAGACTCTAGCTTACCAACAAAAATAAAGCTGCATTTAAAAGAAAATACCAAGAGTCCTACTTAAATTATGGGTTCATGGCAACAGGTGATTCACATTCTCCAAGCCTGCTTTGTATAATATATGGTGACTAGCTACTGAATGGAATCATAAAACCATCAAAAGTGCTTGGCCACATAGAAACAAAGCACCCTGCATTAAAAGACAAGCCATTGGAGTTTTTTGTTTGTTTGTTTTGTTTTTAAGAAAATGATGTGGGGTGAAGCTGGGATGGCTCAGTGGGATAAGCACTCACTTTGCAGCCCGGGGGACTGAGGATCGAATCCCGGCCCTGGCCTGTGTGGACCCATATGCTGAACTGGGGAGTGCCCTCAGTTCAGTCTCGCGTGAGACCCCGGCCCAGTTCCTGCCCTGTGCAGCCTCATGCCCACCTGTGGAATGAAACTATGTGGAAAAAACCAATGATGTGCAACTATGGAGACTGTTCTCGGCCCTCCCGCTTCTCTCTGTCTCTGTATCTCTCTCTCTCTCTCTGTCAAAAACAATAAAAATAAATCTTAAAAAAAAAAAGAAAATGATGTGAACATGAAGAACAGAAGCAATTGTGGAAGGCCACCACTTCAACAAATGTGTCTTCACTGAGGGCATCCATTTTTAGTGGCTAACTACATTGCTAAAGCTAAGAAGCCCTTTACTGTTGGTGAAGAGTTGGTCCTGCCTGCTGCTAATGACATTTGTCATGAACTTTTAGAAGAGGCTGCAGTTCAAAAGGTGCCACATGTTCCTCTTTCTGCTAGCACCATAACTAGACAAATTGACGAAAGAGCAGAACATATTGAGGCACAGTTGTTTGAGACGATTAATGAGTCACCATGTTACTCAATCCAGGTTGATGAGTCTACTGATATTGACAACAAGGCAACAATGCTTGTTTTTTGTGCCATATATTTTTCAGGAGGATGTGCATAAGGACACGTTATGTGCACTTTTGTTGCCAGCTAACATGACAGCTGCAAAATTATTCAAGTATTTAAATAATGACATACCAGGAAAACAAACTGGTCATTTTGTGTCAGTATACCGTTATGCATGGCATGGATGGAGTGGCTGCCATGCCTAGACGGCTCTCTGGTTTCAAGACAAGTGTCAAAGAGGTCACTTATGAACGTGAGTCTACGCACTGTGTCATCCATAGAGAAATGCTGGCTAGCCAAAAAATGTCACCTGAATTTAACATTTTGCAGGCTGAGTTTAAAATTATTAACCACATTATAATGTGTGCTCTTAACTCATCTGTTTGCATAGCTCTGTGAGGAGATGGATGCAGAGCACACACGTCTTCTCTTATACAAAGAAATGAGATGGCTTTCTAAAGGTAGATCACTGGTCAGAGTTTTTGACTTATAGAAGCTGCTCCAGAGATTTCTTTTAGAAAACAGTCACCACTGGCAGCACATTTCAATGACACAGAATGGGTCATAAAACTTGCTTAGTTGTGTTGGCACATTCAACCTGCTCAACGAACTCAATCTGTCACTTGAGGAAAGAAAAACAACTGTATTCAACTTGGCAGATAAAGTGGCTACACTTGAAGCCAAACCAGAATTATGGGGGCAATGAGTGAACATAGGGATTTTTGATATGCTTCAAACATTAGCAGAGATTTTGAAAGAGACTGAGCCAAGGCCTTCTTTCTCCCAGATGATGCATGATCACCTATCTCAGCTTTCAAAAGAGTTTGAGCATTACTTCCCAACTACAAAAGAACCCTGAACTGGGAAGGAATGAATCTACAACCCATTTGTAAATAAGCCAGGTGAATCAACTTTATCCATGCCAGAAGAAGACGAATTGCTTGAGATCACAAATGACAATGGCCTTAAAAGTATGTTTGCAAAAACTTCAAATCTGTATACATTCTAGATTAAAGTCAAGGTGGAATATCTTGAGATTGCCACAAAGACACTGAAAAGCCTGTTTCTATTTCCAGCATCCTATCTTTGTAACACAGTGTTTTCTGCAGTGACAGCAACCAAAACAAGATTATGAAGTAGACTGGACATAAGCAACACACTTCAGGTGTTCCTGTCTCCCATCAACCCCTGATGGGACTGCCTAGTTGCAGGAAAATAAACTCAGGGTTCCCACTCATTCTGCATTATGGTTACTTATATAAATTTTTCATTATATATTACAATATATGTAAAGTGCACAATAAATCTAGTGTATTTGAATCACCATGAAACTGTCCATCCCATCCCCTCACCCATGATTTGTGGGAAAAAATGTCTTTCAAGAAATCGGTCCCTGGTGCTAAAAAGGTTGGGGGTGACTGTTCCAAAAAAATAAATATGTGAAGATATATATCAATGCCAGTTAAAATAGTTAAATTATGTCATTAGTATCAATGCTGAGTCATCATTACCTCAATAATGATCTATTCATTTATTCAAAAATATTAATACTAAGTGACTAGTATACAAGGCCTGCCATATGAAAAACAGAGACATTTATGGCTGGATTTTTTTCCTGGAAAGCCTCCGTGTATCAGTAGCTATCCTAGGTGCTGGGAACATAGTTATGAACAATATTAAAATAAAGAATATGCACTGTGGTTGCGAAGATAACATCTAGTGAGGCAAGAGAAAGCAGACTGATAACACAGTATATCTGTCTGATAATGATAAATATTATACAAAAAATAGGAGGACAAAAATTTTGAAAACCTGGAGAGGTTGTCATAGAGTAGATAACAGTTCAGTAAATATCTGAAAGAGGATAAAGATGACAAGTTATTACAGTATCTGGAGAGAAGCATTCCAGTAGAGGTTTCAGGAAGGCCCTTTCTGAATGGACTGAATTAGTGAGAAGTCATCCTATAATGGGTACATGACCACCATAGTTATCAGTACTCCCATAAAACATATATTTTAAACATAATATTTTATTGCTACTCATTACAACGCACACAGGAATAGGTTTAATAAGATTTAGATGAGTATGAAAACAATAATACTTATTGCAAATTATATATTTCTGCATCAACATTGCTTATTTCACTTCTTACTAAATAAACACTATGAGAACAGAATGAGTTCTTACTTGAATAAAATGTTGAAATTATATGTCACAATGTTGTAATTCTATGAAGAGACACATTCAACTACTACATATTTACAGAAGAAACTATATAGTTGTATCCCTTAAAAGATGCTATGAAATTAGAATTCAAATCAAAAGTATTTTTCCTCCTACCATACTCCTTTATTTCATTGAAATTCAACACTTGGGAATGATATTTATAAAAGGCATGAAAAACTGAGGTTGCATCTTTAGAAAATGTAATTCCATCAACATTTTTTGGAATGTTGAAATGTATAGTTGTATGAGTGATTGCGTTTGAGATTATAGCTTGTTTTCTGCAAAATTGAAGCTGAACTACCAATAAACAGAGGAGGACATGTAAAATAAAAATGTTTTTCACACACTTGACATTGATTGCAGATTACTACAACATTCTTTTATAAAACACATGTGTATACACACAACAAACACTTCCAAGAAAGATCACAGTGATAGCTTTATAATAATAGAACATTCCTGAATTACCCACAGCTTTGCTACAATTTAAGGCCTCAGATATCAATGTAATATATACATACTCTATATTCTTCCTGCTTCTTAGGTTCATGGCTTCCTATTTTATATTACTATTTGTGATACTGTTTTGAAAGGTACTATCCCAAGCTACAATAAACTTATTAATATTTTGTAAAACAAGGCAAAGAATTTATGAGAAACTGAAGAACTGAGCAAAAATTCATCTTTAAGCAGTCAACATATATGAGATTTTAAGCTTAGCAAGCAAATAATTAAGATTTGGTAAATAAATAAATTAAATTTATTAAGAGTCAAGTGGAGGGAAATCCATTTTTCTACCCTTCTATGATGTCATCCCACAAACTTTTGGGAAAAACTGGAGGTAGCAACTGTGCAACTTAGAGGTATGGGTCTTGAGAGTTGCACAGCTTTTGCCATCATCCATTGGGAGGTCCCTTGTGAGCACTTAGCTATCTTTCTATGAGGAAGACCTAGTAGTGATGTGGAGAAGCCTTGTGAAAGACAAGTATAACCCCTGCCCAAAAACTCCAGCTAATTTCTCACAGTAGTGGTATGAACTTTCAGACATGTCATTTTGGACCCTGTAAGTATCCCAATGCTCCATTTGACAATGAAAGAGAAAAGTTCCTAATTAACCAATACAGTTATGAGGAATAACGAATTGGTTTTCTTATTAGCTATGAGAACTGAAACTTCAGAGAAGTGCTCCCTCTGCGGTACATACTCTGCTATTCCTGGGAAAGGTCTGACACTGACATTTATACAGGTTTCAGTCCACAATGTCCAACATTCACACAAGCAAAACTGACTGAAATAATTACACATGGCTCATGAAAACAATACCTACAACAACAAGATATATTTATTTCTATAAAGAAGTAAATATACTTTCTAATTTGAATAAAAGAGTCCAGATATACTGTAATAAGCCAGAACTATCAAGATGGCTTTTTGAAAAATGTCATCCCAAAAGAAGACAACAGATGTTGCAATTACTTACAATTAACTCCCAGAGCTTGTTGGGAAAACACCATTTAAGATTTGACTGGAATTTCTAACTAGTATTTTTCTGCTAAAAAAAAATTATTTCTTAAGGCCAAGCAGTCCATGAGGGGAGAAAAAAAGGGAGGTACATAAAAAATTCAGTCTGTTTCAGGTATACATGATTTTACTCTGCTTTTCAAATACCAGTCTGAGAAACATATCAAGTAAATGACCAGAAAACATTAATAATACAATCAGCACTGTAGTCAGTACACTTTGCAAGTAGCATGTAAAAGTAAATATCAAGGTAAACCTATTAATGATCACTTCTATGTAAGACACAAGAGCTCTTAAGTTCTTTCGAAGGAAAAGACATTTCAAACCTTAATTTCACAAAAATATTACATAAGGACACAAGGCAGACCTGAAAATTACCTATCAGTCTGAATGAGACCCTCAAAACTGAGCAGTGTTCAAATATTGTGATGCTTCACCTCAGAATGTGTCTTCACCAATTCTAAGACGACTAGTAACTCTAACATATAGTCTCGTACACAACTAACTTTGTGACAAATTTTTACCCTGTTCATTGCAAATATGTGACACTGATTCACAGACAAAAAATGTGGTGATTCAAGCCTGAACCCTACATAAAAGGGCCATTGAGTGGGTAGTGATAATAGTTCATCTTTTTTAAAAGAAAATTAATTATTAAAACATATTTTTGGAAATACTCTAATTACACTATTATTTTAAGTGATTTCTATCACTGTCAAGTAATTATATATATAACCAAATTAAGAGTTTAAACCAAATGATTACATGTGATTGGCTCATATTATGAATTCAACATATAGTATTATGTTATATTAAAGATCTTTCATAAAAAGTCTGTCTCTCTGACAAAAACTCAGAAAATTAAAGTTTTGTAAAAATAGCAGTTTTAGAATTGAAATTATATAGGAAACAATAGAGCAATCAGAAATTGAGAAAATAACAAATATTTAAATAAAAATTTAAAAAAGCAGTTACTATATTTGATATTTACCATAAGCTTATATAAGCTCACTTTCTCAAAATAAAAACCTGGGTACTAAGCAGGGTTATAAATAATTATTCTATCTGAAATGAAAATAAAGATGGAATAATTCATCTGGACTAGTTGCTTTGGCAAGAAAAACTTCAGATATTTATCATAAGAAGAAAACAGCAAGAATATGCTTTTTATTATGTAATATCCTTACTTTTAAATGAATCAAGTAAAAAAGATTGACTCTCTAATTAATTATTTTCAAAACATAAAGATGATAAAATTGTTAAAGCTTAATTTCTACTCAGTCAAAATTACGTATAAATATGTATAAAATGTTTTTTTCCTTAAATATGTCACACATTACCAAGCATAATTCTTCTTTTTATACTATAAACTTACCTATCAGTAATATTATTCCATGTCAAAAGCAGTGATGGTCAATATGACAAGGAAGGTGGAGTACAAATCATTTCATTGAGAAGAAAATGTCCCATTCATTGTTGGAATAAAGGAAGGCAGGTAGGGAAGGAGAGGGAGGAAGGAAAGAAGGAAGGGGAGAAAGAGGGATGGAAAAGGGAGGGTTAGGCAAGAAACAGAGAAAAAAAACAGGAAAAAAAGAGAGAAAGAAAAATAAAGAAATATGTGTTAATATGTTATATTAATATATGTTATGCTAATACACAGTATATACAATGAGTTCATAAAAATTAAAAGCAATATACAGTGTCCTTTCACTTTACTGGCTGTAAATATATATGCAACATATATGATAAATTATGTGGAATATGAAATGAAACAGCTGTAAATTCACTTACTATCATGATATGCTGTTCATGTGAAATGGTAAGCATTTCAAAGATATTCAGTAAGCTTAATTAACAAGTATTTCTAAAACTGTCTATGATAACATTATGAAGGATATAATAGTGAGTTTCTAGATATTCCATAAAGTGGTTCATAAAATTCATGAACAAATTCATATTTTTGAGTCAAAAATATATAATGGATAAACCTATAAGCAAAGCCATTACAGAAATACAAAGAAAAAATACATAAGGTTTAATAAGCTAAAGATAATTAAAAAGATAAAACAAATTGTTTGGGAGACAACTTATAATAGCTCCTACAATATATGCATTCTCTCACTCTGTAGTTAGAATTGTCTTCCCACAATACTCAAATATTAAAGTTGTACCAATTAAATAATAGAAATATTCTACATAAACAGAGATTGACACTCAATGCAGATTCGATATTTTTATGTGGATTACTTTTTGGTTATATTAGATAATGATGTTGAGAAGATTTTAATTTCTAAAGCTTGTTATGGTGTTTTTATTTTTCTTATCATTCTGTCAACAAACTCTGTAATTCTGAGCCATAAATACTTAGTACAGCAATTATATAGTACAGATAAATGTTGATTATTTAAAATTATATATTATGGAATATAGATGTTTTAACAAAAGTGTAATTTACTATAATTTCAAGATTGTATAAAACCTAGAAAATAAAATACGTAATATTTTCATTTAGCAGACAAATTACCACAAAGGCCTTAAATATATATTTAATATATAGTATTTCAAATCTTCCCATGGAAAGCAAAATTCTGAAAAATACATAATATTTTTTTAATTTTAAATATTTTACATTAAAGGATCTTAAATATAATAGTATCCCCCCAAACGTGTTTGCTTATATATTCACTGTTTTAATTTTTCTATTATTAAAAACAAGACAACAGGCCCAAAATGGAGTTGCTTATGTTTTGCCCCATACCACCAATACAAAGACCTAACAACACTTCGGGCATTTCCAAAAGTAAAATCTTATACCAGACATCCTCTGATCACTAGTTAGGTAATCAGCCAAAAGACCCCTGCCATGTCCTGAAAGAAAGTAACCTTGCATTAACCAACTCACTTTGTGTGTGTGTTTACAGACCTTTTTTATTATTATTGTTAAATTTATTAGGATGACATTGGTTGGCAAAAATTACACAAGTTCTGGGTGTACAATTCTACATTATATGGTTGATACATGGCATCATATGTTCACACCCCCCCCCAGAGCGAGCTATCTTTCCATCACCATATATTTGATGCCCCTGCTACTCTCCCACCCTCCCTACTCTCCCACCCACCTTCCCCATTACCCTCAAGTAACCACTAAACTATTGACTGTGTCCATGAGTTTTTGTTTGTTATATGGATGGACCTTGAAATCATCTTATTAAGTAAAATAAGTCAGACTGAAAGAAACATATGACCTCACTCATAGGTGGAATATAAAAATAAAACCAACTTGCTTTTTTGCTGAGTATAAATTCCTATACCAGTTCCTTCTGCCTGTAAGTCTTTCATTTTGAAAAGCTCTTCAGGCCTGCTTTCTACTGGCTATACTGGATGCTGCCCAATTTGAATGAAGTTTTGCTCAAGTTAACTCTTAGCATTTTTAATATGCCTCAGCTTCTCTTTTAACGCTATGTTAAATTATTAAACTGTATTGTTGCTGTACATTTTCATAGTAAAATTCTAGACCCAATGATTCTAAAGACCAGATTGATATTAGACATGAATTTATTAGAAAACCAAATTGGCAAATGGGTGTGAAAGACAGATAGTTAATAATGAAAGTCAATTATGATTATCCATCACCATTAGAAGATATTTCAACTACATATAAATGTTTAAAATGACACTTTCATTTTTAAATATTTACAATTATTGAACTTATCTCTGAATTATTCTGATAACTTTTAGTCAAATCAACTGAAAATGGTACTGGATTTATTGATACAGACTTACAGAGTATGATTAATTTGAACTAAAAGCTCTAGTCGAATGATTCAGACAAGATAACAGTAATACAAATAGCCTAGTTCTTCAAAATCACATAATTTACAGGTATGGTATCTCTTAACCGAGAGAACTGGTTTTTGTTTTGTTTTTCCAGAATGATTTTACAGTTTCCTTTTTTAATTTTATTTATGTATTCTTTTAATTCACAGAGATGCTGCATACTATGAAGGTTAAGGAAAATTAAACCAAACTTTCTACAAAGAATTAGTCTTCTAGGCGATAAAACAAAACAACAAAAACAACAAAACCAAGTAATCAGTATGTTAATTGTTTTGACTATTAGATGGAAATGTAGGGTTACTCCATTCTAAGGAATCATCTAAAAAAGAATTATGATACCTACCATAGCACAAATCCCTTTGTCACTAATAAAAACTTAATACTTGGTTTTACTTCACAAACACCTTCTTCCCATCACCTTCCTTCTGCGTAAATGAACTAATATTGCTCCTAGCTAAAATGCTGTCATCCCTCATCGTTCTTTTCCATGACTCCCAAATGCTAAACCATTAACAGATTTTACATGTCTTTATCCATATTCCAAAACAAACTTCAAATATTTCCACTTCTTGCATTTTTATTGCTATTTCTCATACTTCAAGTTTGCAGCCACCCCACCCCCCAATCTGGATTACTACATTTTCATCTATGTTCTTCTCCCTCTATCCTCCCTATGCTAATCAAAACCATCTATTAATATAAACTAGATGTTATTTTTGTGCTTTAAAACATCCAATGGTTTTAGAATTCGTGAAAGAAAAGAAAAATTTCCGTTTTTACTATGCACTGCAAGGACTTATTTTTGCATAAAACTTTCCACTGTGTTGCAGAAATAATGTTCCTTTACATTTCAGGTTAAGTCCTTTCTTGATTAAGCGCATCATTCTGCAAATATAGCTTCCCACTCCCTAAAAAAGTTCTTATCTCAAATTTTCGTATGAATAGTTTAAGTCACTTCAAATCTTTAGGACTTCATTCAAAGTCTACCTCCTCAGTTATTCTTTCCCTGGATTTTCTTTTGAAACATAGCCTTCCTTTCTCTCACATCACATTTTCATTTATTTTATAACATATTTCTCCAATCATAATTATGTTGTTAAATTACTTTATTTATTACCTCTCTTACAGCTAAACTATTCTCTCCCTAAGGGCAGTTATTTGACTATATTTTTATTGCCAAGAACTTTGTAGAATTCCTTACACCCAGCAGGCACTCAATAAATATTTGGTGTATAAATTGAATTTAAAAATAAAATCAATGTGTATTGCAATCCAGAAATACAGAGTCTAGGGGACTTTCACTATCCCTCAGATAGTACTGGCCATGTAGCACAAACGATGCCCATCCTCATCTGTTCCTGGATGACCCAAAACAGAGTCACCAGATTAAATATAGAATACCCAATTAAACTTAACCTTTAGAAAAAGATGATTTTTTTCCTCAAGTAAACACATCTCAAACCTTGCATGAGACAATCTTTTCTTTTTTTGAGAGAACCTTATACTAAGAAAAATTTCTTTCTTCATCTGAAATTTAAATGTAAGTATGCATCCTATATTTTTATTTGTGAAATCTGGAAATTCTACCACAGAATATACTGTATAAAGGGGATGAATGGCTACCTCTTTAAAGGAAACCTTTGTTTAAACCACTAATTTTCACATTGTATATCAATCTAGGGTCTGGTGATTTTTAAGCCTATAGATAGGCTACTTGTCAGCCACATGGATCACTATAATCTAGGCTTGTTAGAGAATATGACTGTGAACAGAATCTTTCTTAATTTTCATCAGAAGTCTGTTTGATAAAAATAAAATTTATGGCAGACAAACAGTTTGAAGGGTATCTGGTATATTTATTTGCCTGAGCACACTAATTATAATATCAAGAATGCAGAAAGATATAGGATTTCATAAACCAGGTTATTAGTGTATTTGTGTCAAATTGTGTGGGCCTCTTACAAAAGAAGAGTCATGCTATTGCCTTGGGACTTACGTGCTTGATTAGCTCCAAGGAAACCTAAGGAAACAACTAAATAAAGCCAACTTAGCATGTTTCATAGTAACATTCTCCAAGTCATCCTCTACTGCATCTCTCAATGTTCACTAAGTGAAGGTCTACACAATACGTTATCTCTGACCTCACAGCCGTGATACATATCTAGAGGCTACCAGGCTCATTGCCATTGACAATAGTGGAACTGAAAGGAAAAAAATTATTAACGTGTCTCTAAGCAACTCTGTGCTACCCTGATATGTAGCTACTCTGAGGTACAGT
>PVKE010041900.1:0-13971 GCA_004027555.1 Craseonycteris thonglongyai | reverse complement strand
AGATAGCAGGGTAGTAAAGGTGTGGCCAGGGGTGGGGGCATGTGAGTAGGAGCTAGGGTGGGCCTGAGACACAATAGCAGATTCCTCTTTCAGCAGGGGGGCTGGTGGTTCAGTGGGGGCGGGGCGCAGGAGCTCTGGTCTTTCCTCCTCCTGGCTGCCCCTCCTTCAATCGAATCTGTAAGGCACGCCCGCAGGGCAGCACTTGGATGGGCTGGGGCTTGGCAGAGGCCCTGGTCGGCCATGTAGTCCTGCGCACAGGCAATGACACCGCGGAGACCCGGCAGGCAGCCCAGTTGCGCCTGCGGTCTGCAACGCCCCAGAGGCCCGGTGGGCGGGACGCCAAAAGCCCAGCTGCACGCTCCCAAGCAGGCAGCAGCGCTGCCGCGGCCCGGTGGGCAGGGCGCTGAAAGCCGGTCCCGCGCAGAGGCAGCAGTGCTGCGGCGGCCTGGCGAGCAGGGTGCCAAAAGCCCTGTAGCGCATCGGCAAGCAGGCAGCGGCGCTGCGGGGCGGCCCGGTGGGCGGGGCACCGAAAGCCCTGTGCGCAGCAGCCCAGTGGGCGGGGCGCCGAAAGCCCAGCCACGCGCTTCCGTGCAGGCAGAGTCACCGCAGAGGCCTGGTGAGCTGGGCACCAGAAGCCCAACTGTGCGCTGGCAAACAGGCCGCAGTGCCGCAGTGGCCCAGCGAGCAGGGCACCAAAAGCCCAGTTGCACGCTGGCAGCGGTGTCGCGGGGCCCGGTGGGCGGGGCGCCGAAAGCCCTGCGCACACAGGCCATAGCTCGGTCGGCAGCCGCTCTACGCTCCCGGCTCTGCTGAGACCGCCGGATTCACTCCAAGCACGTCCAATGCAGCTGTGCCCACTCAAGCCCCAGCCCTCACTCCAAGAGCCCTGCCCTCAGAAGGCGCTCCCTCACAGTCAGTCTCCTCCGTAAATCAGGGGTGCTGAGCTGTTGTGGGCTGGCGCCCTGCTCTCACCCCGCCCGCCGGGAAGTGCCGCCGCCCTGCTCCACAGTCCCTGTTCCACTTTAGGCTCTGTGATCTGATTAGGGCACCGCGTGCTGTCCCTTGAGTTCGGATGTTAAATTGTCCACGGTCTTGTGGGGCTCCCACGCTCCCTAGGTCTCGGCTTCCAGCCCGCCCTCGATCCAGCTCCACTGTGACCGTAGTCCCCCAATCCCCCTTTGTTTTTGCCAGCCCCGGACCGCGCTCCGAGTCTCTGTCCCCGAACCGCTGCTTCCCTTTCCCTCTCCCGCTTTCCCCTTTTTTCTCTAACCTTTGTGTATTGTTCCGTGTTGTGTGGTTTTCTCAGTTGAGGTTTCCTCTCAGGGTTTCCCCTGTGGATTCCCCTCTGCTCACAAGGCCCTTCCCAGGCAGTTATCGGCGTTCTCCTCTCATGCCGCCATCTTGGATCTCCTCTATTTTTTTTATTTTTTTATCTTCTGACTAGTTGTTCTATCTGCTATTAAAAGTGAGTTATTGAAATTCCAACTGTTATCGTTGATTATCTCTTTTTCTTTTCATTTCTACCGGTTATGGTTCAGGTACTCTGGATGCCCTGTTATTAGGTCCATATATGTTCACAAGTGTTATATTTTCATAGGGATTATAGATTCTAAGTTCTTACAGATTCTAACTTTTCTGTAGGTGATGGATTTTAGGCTTTTTTTGTTTTTTACTGTGTGTGTGTGTGTAGTATAGATAATTGAGGATTCAAGAGAGGCTTTTTTAGGGACCACAGCCAAACAACTGCTACTTCAAGTTGGAGGTGTCATTTTTAGTTTTCAAAATTAAAAATAAGTAATTTAATTCATATATATATACAGTTAATTATATCAGATTGTTTTTATTTGCAATATGGAAAAGGAAGAGCAATAGAAATAAAACTTTAAGGATGTTGAGCGAAATATATTCTTTTAATCTATCAACCACACTGAAGATCTAATTAAATAATGGCTCCTATTTTAGAAAGCACGGGAAGATATGCCTCTTCTAGTGTTCAAACAATTTGGAATCATCAAATAACAATCTAAATAAAATCTCTGAAACTCCTAAAAGCTTTGTTGTACAACCTTCATCAAAATAATGATGTTTTCCAGAGAGTTGGGGTCATAGTAATTAATACATTTCTAATAGGGACAACAGTATCGGATCCATTTTGGGACACTATTCGGGATCAGATCCTGGGCAAGCCATCTGAGGAAATCAAAGAATGCCATAAACCAAAGCCAATCCTTGTTCACACTGGAGAGGTAAAGCATTTTTATTATCATGGTGAAATTAGTAGTTTGCTTTTTCAAATTTATGAATTATTAGATATGAGTGGTAGATCTCTATTGGCATAGGAGGTCTTATTAAGATATCCTCACATCAAAATATTTAATATTAAAAGTATGGATGCTAGGAATCTAAGGATTATAAGTGGTATAATTATTAAATATTCTGACTTAGAATGTATGATAATTAACAAATAGCACAGTGATAAAGGAAAAACAAGATTAACATTTATCTTATTTAAGATTCATTTATTATCTCCAGGACAGGAGTTCACACAGAATTTTCTCCACAGAAAAACATCTCAGACCATATAAAAAGTAACATGTTCATGTCTCAAATTTTCTCACAATTCAGACAATATTATTAACTAAAGCAATATTCTTTTAATACTTTTTTGGAACATGGATTATTATATTCTAAATATCAAAATGTCATCAGTGTTAATAAAATAAATTGTTGATATAGTAAATTTTTTAAGTAGAGTTTTTCCCCCCTAATATCCATCTAAAATTCTTTAGGAAGAAGAAATAAAGGAAAGGGAAGGAATAGAGGAAAATATTCTACACTAATCTGAATATGGAAAATTTGAAATTTTCTCTTGGAGAAAATTTGGAAAGTAAGGCAAGATACAGTAACTGAAAATGTAAAGTGCTATTAGCGTAAAAAGAGAAGTCATTGAGTTAAGCTATTCCAAATGATGGAATTCCTTACTTATTTTGAATCAGGATGCCCCTGCAATACTCTAGTAGAATCCTTACTTATCATTACATATTGATTCCACAATGGCAAATCCACCAAAAACTTCATTGATGAGAAAATCCAGGTTAATGGGGCACTGGCATTTGATATTCATTTGTTATGACCAGATAGAATACTTAGCATTACATCATGAATTAGAAATAAAATCTATGATATCAGAAAAACATAGCCAGAAGCATTTAAAATCCTTTAGTAAAGAAATGTATGTAATCATCATGTGCCTCTTGACCATAGAAATAATAATATTGCTGAGTAACATTCCATTGTATATATGTACCAGAGCTTTTATATCCAGTCATCTGTCAAGGGGCACTTTGGTTTTTTCCACGTCTTGGCCACTGTGAACAGTGCTGCAAGAAGCATTAGGGTACATAAGTTTTAATGGATTAAGGTTTTCAAGTTATTTGGGTAGACCCAAAGTGCCCCTTGCTAGATGACTGGATAAAAAAGCTGTGGTACATATATATATACAATGGAATATTACTCAGTGATAAGAAAAGATGAAATTCTGCCATTTGCAACATGAACAGAACTTGAGATCATCATGCTAAGCGAAATAAACCAACCAGAAAAAGCTAAAAAAAACCCCACATGACTTCACTCCTATGTGGAATATAAAACTGAAAGCAACAAAGACAGAAAATCTCATGGACACAGTCAATAGATTAGTGGTTATCTGAGAATAAGGGGGGAAGTGGGTGGGAGAGGAGAGAGGGGGAGCTAAATATATGGTGATGAAAAGAGTTGTATACCTGGAACCTATATAATTTTTACTGACCAATGTAACCCTAATAAATTTAACAATAATAAAATTAAAAAGAAGAAAGAATAATATTCCTAACAGTTTTCATGTTTTGGGTTCTTAGTTGTCAAAACCTCATCCCTGGCACCCAGATATTGTTGATGTTCAGATTATTGCTCTTGGGTCCTTGGCCATAACAGCCATGCCTGGGGAGTTAACGTAAGTTCTTTTTTATTTAGTAGTTAAAAATGTAATTATTGTGTATGTGTTTCAGTTGGAATTACTTCTTACCATGGACATTATTTTGTACTGATTTTTTTCTATCTCACTGTACTATAGTTGGTATTAGTGACTAATAGTCCCACCCTCTTTTGTTGAGACCTCTGAAGAATAAATCTCTATATGTTTATAATCAACAGTAAGGTGTGACTTGAAGCAAACAAAAAATGAAGACTTATTATTCCAAACTAAGGTGTGGAGAACTAATATGTCAGCAGAAAGACTTGACATAATATTGAAAAACGGGTACTTGAAAAGTTAGTTTAATTATCAGAAGCACCGAGGAATGTGTTACACCTCCTCTTTATGTGGTCTTTTCTATCTTAGTAAGTAGCAATATTATATCTTTTCAGTTGCTCATGCCCTAAATCTTGGAGTCATCCCTGAATTCTCTCCTTTTCTATTTCTCCCATTTTTACTCCTTCAGCAAATGCTGTACGTTCTACCCAACACTTTCCTACAACTCCCCTCCCCACCTGAACTCCTTTCAGTCTAAGCCACCGTTATCTCCCCCAAAGATTACTTCGAGATAACTTCCTGCCTTGCCTCCTTACTTCCTCCTTTACATCTCTGTCATATTTTATCAACACTAAAGCCAGAGTAATCCCGTTAAAACATCAAGTTAAATCATGTCACTGTGCAAAGTCCTCTACTGGCTCTCCTTTGCACTCTAGGTAGATAGATCCTCACATCCTTACAATATCCTATAAGGCCCTGTGTGATCTCTTCAGCAACCTCTGGTTTGATTTCATACCACCCTTCCCACTTGCTTACCCCGGCTTCAGTCACTTTGGCTTCATTACAATTCCCAGATTCACCAAACATGCTCCTATCTTAGTACTTTTGAATTTATGGTTCCTTCTGCCTGAAACACTTACCCTTTGGTAATCCCATGGCCATTTCTTTTATTTTTTCAGTTGTCTGCTCAGATCTCTCACAGAGATGCAGGTCCTGTTTATGCTATGCAACACTGTCTTCAGCCACCACTGCTTCCACCACCACATCACTGCAGCAGCAACATCACCATCATTACCACAAGGACCACCATCATTCCCTTTCATCCTCACCCTACCTTATGTTCTTCGTAGCACTGACAATCATCTCACTATTTTTATTTGCTTATTGACCACCTTCCCTCCCTAGAACGTTATTAGCTTCATGCTGTTGAATTCTTAGCACTTAAAAGTGGGTCTGTTATATAGTAGGTGCTGTGTTTTATGAAAAATTAAATGAATGAATGGAATGGTAAGTTCTTTGTAGGCAGGAACAGTACACTTTCTACTTATTTTAACAATATGTTCAAATTGCCTGTTTTCATTTTGGAATCTGTTTTGACGATAGGACAGTCAAGATAAAAGCTCAGCTTTGCCCTGTCATTGAGTTCTTGTAGTAACTACATGACTGTGTCTTGAGCCAGAGCAACTGTTTGGTTTTTCACAACAAGTCTTTTTGCATACTTTGCATACACTCTGAATAGGAAAATACTTAAATGATATGTTTTCTTCACTCAGGACCATGTCTGGACGAAGATTTCGGGAGGCAGTTAAAGCAGTAAGTTAAAAATAAAATAAAACATCTATGTATTTATGTTTGGTGAAGAGAAAAGGATTTCGTATCCATGTGATTTAATACCTTTTAAATTAATCTTTGCTAAGATGATTAGAGTTTTACACTTACTAAAAGTAATGGCTAGAGGTAAATATTAAATATTGATGGTATAAGGACAAACTTAAAAATACGTAAGGGAACTATAGTTAGGTTAAAAATATTTTATTGGTATTTATAATTTAAAAAATGATTATGGTTTCATAGATTAAGTAGTAACCAACCCCTAAGTACCTTACTGTCTTAAACTCTTATCTAAATAAAATCTAACAAATGCTGGAAATTCTGTGTTTTTTCTATATTTGTGATATTCTTTATGTTCAGGTTGTACGGTATTATAAATGGTTCTAAAATGACATATTCAACAAATATCTTATTGCTAGGAGTTGGAAATAACTACTATGGTTAGCTAATGACCAACCTCCCAGCATACGTTTTAGGAAATTAACAAAATATTTGTACTTTAGTAAGATTCTGCATCTGTAAATGCAATCATTAGGAGGCCCAAGTATAGTGCAGAGTTAGAGCTCTAACTTTTCATCAAGGACTCTGATACTTTTGCATTCCCAGGCAGTTTTGATCATTAGAAAGAACATCTCTGAGAGAGTCAACTTACTCATGTACTAATGATTCATATCTATGATTGTATGTTAAATATACTGGGCTCTATGATTGTATGTTAAATATACTGGGCTCTACCTCCCTCCTATCCCCTGCAGGAGTTTGCAACTTATGGTATGCAGAATATGACTGTTGTTATTTCGGGTCTATGCAATGTATATACACATTACGTTACCACCTATGAAGAATACCAGGTAAAGTAAAAAAGGTTCTATTATTTAAATTAATTATCCCCTGGTCAAGAATATTGGGGCACATGCAGGTATTCTTTCTAGACTCTTAATTGTTTTTAGGGCATGTAAGGGAATGATAAGCCAGCAGTTGTATTTGGGAGTTCTAGGTTTACTATTTCCAAATTCAGGTCAGAAATGCTGTTGTACTAACTTTAACTCTCCCTGAAATAAATTACTTTGGTAGGGGCACTGGTAATAAGTCTGGGTTGTGGCATACAGTATTCCTAAGTCGACCCATAATACTTCTGATGCCTTAAGCTTCTGTAGAACATTAGAAAACGTCCACCGATAGCTACTATTTATTGGATGCACTGGCTAAACACCTTGCAAATGTGATCTTAAGTAATTCTCACAATAAGCCCTGGAGTACTGTATTATTATTTACATGGTAGAGATTAAGAAATAGAGTCTCAGAATTTAGGGGGTCTGCTGGCTGGTAATGTTTCCTAGTTTACAGATAGTATAGTAAGTGGCCCAAGTATGTTTTAACAATAACAGTTAAAAACATGAAAAGAGTCTAGAATCCCACAATTAATCATTTCTAAGGTTTCCTGCTGATAAATGCCATACGCAGGCATATAGCTACCCCTCGACAAATATTCAATGATACCAGCACTAGAATCTGCTCTGTGCCCTCTGTTGACTTTACTGAAGGTCCCTGCCTTCCAGAAAATCCTATTGAATAAAGGTTCTTATTCGGGGTGCACTTGGATGGGAATAATTTTTCATTTATCCATTTTTTATTTATCTGTAACTGTTATTTATCATTTCCTTCAATTATGAGAATTGAAAATAGGTGACAGATGACAATAATATTAGTAGTACCTCTGACTTTGTCACCAATAAGAACCATAGATATTTTTCATATCACATACAATTAATTACTTCAGATCTGAAAATATCTTCTATTCTCATTGCTATTTTGAAATCATGGTTATTAAATCTGCTGCTACATCTTGTTATTCAACAAAGAGGAGCAAATATTACTCTATCACAAAATTGATTTATTACTGTTTGATTAGCGGATTTCACTGTAATCAGTTTTTTTATTGTTTTTTTGTTTTTGTCAACTCATGCATTTTACTTCATGCATTTAGAAACATTACACTGAGAGGGGTCCATTGGCCTCAACAGATGGTTAAATTAGTCCATGGAACAAATAAGGTTAGGAATCCCTACAAGCTCATCTCCTGTAAGATTAGTATTAATTAATTAATTTTTTCATTCCTTCAACAGATATGTGTTGTGACTGACATACAATACTAGCCACTATCAGGACCTAACAATGAATAGGAATCTGCCCCTGACCTCACAATCACTAGAATTTACGGCCTACTAAAAGAAAGGATTTCAGATGATTACTTTCTGTGAAATATACACAAGGTGATATGAAAATAAAGAGAAAGAGCACCAGCCTAGTCTAGGTATTTGAGAATGGGGACTGGCATAGTTTTTTTGAAAGATCTAACGTCTTTCTGAGTTGTTGAGACTGAGTAAGGGCTAATAAGGCAAATAGAAGTTAAGTAAGGTGTTCCGTATTGAGGGAGCTACATATTTAAAAGTCTAGAGGAAGGAGACTTTGTATATTTTAAGGGACCACAGCTGAATACCACGGAATAAGCATGATCAGGGTAATCAGACAGGAGCTAGAGTGGGAGGCAGGGGTTAGTTGATGAAAACTCTTTCATGCTATGCTACAGAGCTTTGACTCAGTAAGGAAGGTTTTGGGGAACTGCAGTAGAATTCAAAAGAAGGAATGCTCTGATCAAATTTGTGATCTAGAAAGGTCACTAGGATGACAGTGTAGAGGACGAATTGGAAGAACAAGTGTGGAGGCAGAGGACTGATTAAGACGCTGTTGTTATGATTGAGGTGAGAGGTAAGAGATTGACCAAGGTAAAAGCAGTGGAAACAGAGGAAAATGAAAGAATTGAAGAGGTTTTTAAGGAATGCTGACTTAGAGACTTACAGGACATAGGATGAGGGAAAGAGAGAGGAGCCTAGGATGACTGCCAGATGATCCTGGCAGGGAAGACTGGAAGGATGGCATTTACTGAGATTAAGAATGTTACAGGGAGAACTGGTATATTTGGAATGATGAGTTCCATTTTAAATTCCATGAATTTCATGTTCCTGTGGAACAACCAACAGCTTGAAGCTCAAGTAAAAGAACATGCATTTGATCCCTGTTTTATAGCTCTGTGATTAAATGTCCTTCTCCAAATAGTACTATTACCACTCAATTTTTCCAGGTATGGCTAAGACTGTCATTTTTTTTCTCCTGCTGTACTCCTTGGGGGAAACCATTTATACTACAAGTACTTAAAATATAAATAAGCTCAGAAGATATTACTGTCTTTTAGATTAGATGGACTGACAGTCCAAATGGCATAAGCCTTTAACAAATAGTTGATGAGAGCCGTGTACTTTAGCTGATAAATGGAAATGCCCCCCCCCCCATCATAATTAACCTTGAATTATGTCAGGTTGAATTACATGAGATGTCCAAACATCACCCCTCACCTAAGGTGTGACACCTCTGTTGTAAATGGATTGAGATATGCAAAATAGTGGACAACCCTGCCCTGACTTTCCTGCAGGTTCAGCGGTATGAGGCAGCATCTACAATTTATGGACCACACACTCTGTCTGCTTACATCCAGCTCTTCAGAGTCCTTGCAAAGGCCATTGCTACGGTAATCAAGAATCCAATGTGTGTGTGTGTCTCAGGGGTGGGGAGATTCAAAGGGAAGCAAAATAGAACCTTAGCAGTGAGTGTTCAGTTTCTTTGAAAACCCTTATGTTAAAAAAATAAATAAAAAAATCTAGCCATGAAGTGTCTCTAGGAAATTCAAAAAGACAATAAATTCAGATTCAGTAAACTTCTTTTGGTGGTGACAGCATTTTTCATATATGTTATATTATCCTCACAATCATCATGTAAAGTATGGAGGTATTATATTACTCCTATGCCCATTTTTCAGATGAGAAAATAGGTTCAGAGATAATTGATTAGGCTTATTATAACTGTAACTAAGATTTGAACCAGTTATAACTGTAACTTGTGATTGGACAGAATCCTGACCAGATTCTGTCCAATCACAAGTTAAGTGGGTCATCAATTCTGAGATGCCCATTTCCAAAGTTATAATATTTCTGAAATTGGGATGCATTTTCCAACAGAGGAATCTTACAGTTATATTTAGTAGCATGTTCTTACTTTCTTGGTGGTTTAATATAATAATAGTTGTTATAGTCAATAGAAGCTTAGATTTGATGAAATACAACAATATCTGGGAGTACACATACACAGTCTAGCTACCTCAATTTTGCATACCTAAGCAAGTTTACTTAAAGGAACTCCACTTGTGGAAATCTTCCCTTTGAAAACAATTATTTATGCTGACACTGGCATGGCTTAGTGGGTTGAACACTCACTTTGCAGCCCCAAGGTGTGAGGATTGAGTCCTGGCCCTGGCCTGTGCAGACCCATATGCTGAACTGGGGTGTGTCCCAAGTTTGTTTCTTGCTGGGGCCCATGGAGGAGGCCCCTGGCCCAGTTCCTGCCTTGCACAGCCCCATGCCCACCTGTGGAATAAAACTATAGGGTGTCCCAAAATTCACGTAAGATTTGAATTTTGTGTCATTTGTGCAGTAAAGTGTTGCCAATGAAAAAAAAAAGATAGCGTGACAGCTGACAGTTCAGGGTTATGAAAAATGGAATGCTACATGAAAGAACAACGTGTTTTTCATTGTTGAGCAATGAAAATTTTTTATTATAAACCTGTGTTTTCTATCAAAATTACTTCTTGCGTGAATTTTGGGACATCCTTTATATTGAAAACTGATGACATACAACTATGGAGACTGCTCTGGGCCCTCCCCCTTCTCTCTGTCTCTCTGTCAAAAAATCCAAACAAAACAAAACAAAAATAAACCTTGAAAAAAAAACCCCACAATTATTTATGAAGCTGCACTCTAGGGTGGGAAGAGTAGTTAACAAGCAGGATAAAGAGCTTAATAATAAACAGGTCATTATATAATATAATATAAGCCCCAATAAGGATGTGAAACGATGGCATAGTAAAGACAATAAAACATTTTCAAAGAAAGAGCTTGGATATATTAAACTGAAACAAATGAAATTGCTGTTTCTCTAGGGCAAAGCTGTTGAATATTGGCAATTTCATATGCTTCTACCTAATTAGTTGTTAATTGTTTGAAGTTTTAGTGCAGGGTATTAGGATATATTTTAATTACTTGATTATTATTTTATTACAATGTTCTTAATTTTAGGTCTCATACATTTTTCAAAGTGTTACTATTTTTATTTTTCATCATAAAAGCTATAACTATTTGTAGAGTATTCATCTTAAACATAAAATTATAAACTTAGAATCCATTCCTAGAGATAACCACTGTTTAACTTTCGTTGCAATCATAAGTCTAGAACCCATCCCATGAAGATAGATTCTTCAAATTTCAGAGTGATATTTAGGAAGAAAAGTGTAATTCATTTTGTAAAAAATTTTTTCGCAGTTAACTTTATGGTTATGTATATAACACTAGCTATGTGATCTTGAAAAACTACTGAGTATCTCCTACACTATTTTCTCATTTGCAAAAAAAAATGATAATACATGGTTGTTGTAAAGATTAAGTATATAAAGTGAGGATTAAAATATGCTAAATACATATGAAGGGCTATTTAAAATTTGAGGTTAGCATTATGCTGACATTATTAAAGATGGCAAATTTTGGGGAAAACAGATTAAACCAGTCAGGATTTAGGCTGATGTTAACTTTTAAATTAAAAATATACCGTATTTATTGTATTCTTTAATTTGCACAGAGAAGGATTTAGGAAATCTTGGCATTCCTCTGGATAAGAGTGGCTTAACACTTTTTAAAAATTAAAAGAATAATTGTAGTGTCATGCTATAAAGGCTTTTCATGTGTTAGGCTCCTGTCAAAAGTCACACATTCAAAAACTAGTTGTCCTACAATCTAAAGCTATGTAGTATGCTTCCACCCTTATACTTTGATCACTGAATTATACTACCTAGGAAAATGAAAGTGTTGCCTATGACCAAAAACTTCCTTTTAGTGACAAAAGTTTAAATTATGCACATCTCCACTCACATTTTAACAAGTTTCTCATTACATTTTGTTAAAGTAGTTAGCTCTAGGAGAGAGAAGAGTGGGGAGAGGCAAGCATGCTGATCTCCTTTAAAGGCATTTCTGGGGGTGGGGGGTCTTGGGAAAGGGTCTTTGACTCTATGTTGTGCGCTCCTTAAGCAAATGTTCTGTGTTCTAGGACACAGTAGCCAACCTGAGCAGAGGTCCAGAGCCTCCATTTTTCAAAGAACTGATAAAACCATTAATTCCTAATATTGTGGATAGAGCACCAATAGGCAAACATTTTGGGGATGTCCTGCAGCCAGCGGATCCTGAGTACAGAGTGGTAAGACTTACAAAGAGGTCTTGGATGCTTCAGAAGCCTATGTTTGGGGGTTGGGGATGTTCAATGGCACCACCTGTCTCTGATGATGCTCTAGATCAGCTGTTAGCAACAGCAATTTTGATCATTGTTCTCTCAGCAGAGGCTCTGCAAATGTAATAAAGGGGAAATAATTATTTTTCAGGTGATGATTATATAAAATTGCATTTCTAAAATCCCAATTATTATTTTTTAAGTGGGTGGTCATGGATCATTCATTGCAGCTCTAAAAAGTCTTTTAAATCAGGGGAAAGTAAAGCATATAGAAAGGAAGCAGAATTTGTACCACTACTATTTTTTTAATATTGTTCTGTCTTGTAACTTGGCTAAATTGCTTATTTGTTCTAATAGATTTTTTTGTGAGGAGTGTGGATTTCTTTGAAATTTCTACATATAGTATCATTTAATCTGCAAATAAAAACAGGTTTACTTACTTTTGGGGGGATATGTTTCTTTTCTGGATGCCTTTATTTATTTATTTATTTATTTATTTGTCTATCTATCTATCTATCTATCTATCTATCTATCTATCTATTTATTTTGTCCTTATTGCACTGGCTAGAATCTCCAAAACAATGTAGACTAGAATAGATATTGTAAGACTGAACATCTTTGTCTTGCTTCTACTCCTTGGAAAAAAAAATGTTCAGTTATAAACTGTGATTTTTTTTTTTTTTTTTTTAAGGATTTTTGCCTTTTACCAGGTTGAGAACATTTATTTCTATGCCTAGTTTGTTGAGAGTTTTTTTATGAAGAATGGGTGTAGAACTTTTTTTAAATGCTTTACTATGTCTACTGAAGTGTTCATGTAGTTTTTGTCTTTTATTCTCTTAATATGATGTAGTTGATTTTCATATATTAAACAAACATTAATTAATTATGGCATAGAATCTTTTTTATATGTTGTTGAATTTTGTTTGCTAATATTTTGCTATAAAGTTTTGTACTCATGTTCACTAGGGATATTTTGAGTTTCTTTTCATGTGTTATTTTGTCTGATTTTGGTATCAGAGTAACTCTGGTCTCATTGAATGAGTTAAGTATTTCCTCCTGCATTTTCTGAAAATGTATGCTAAAGCTTGGCATCATTTCTTCTTTAATTATTTGATGAGATTAACCAGCTAAGCCCTATGGACCTTGGCTTCTTTTTATAAGAAAATTTTAAATTACTAATTTATTTTCTTTACTTGTTTTAGGCCTATTCTGATTTTCTTATTTTTCTTGATCCAATTTTGTGGGTTTTTCTTTGGGAATTTAATTTGTCTTTAGGAATCTGTATCTTCCTAAGAATTTTCATCTTTCTAAGACTTTGCCCATTTCAAATAAATTGTCTATATAGTTGGGATAAAGATGTTCATAATATTTCCTTATAATTCTTTTAATTTCTGTAGGGTCAATAATGATGTCCCCTTTTCCTTCCCAATTATGGTAATTTGTATCTTCAGAGAGCTTTTAGCTCCATTGATTTTATCTATTGTTTTTCTGTTTTCTATTTCATTGATTTTTTTTATATCCTCCTTCGGCCTGCTTTTATTTTATTTTTCTCTTCTCATTTTTTTTTATTGTTAAATTTATTGAAGTTACATTGGTTAGTAACAATTACATAGTTTCCAGGTGTGTAATTCTACATTACATTGTCTATACATTGCATTATGTGCTCACCACCCAGAATCAGCTCTCTTTCTATCACCATATATTTAATGCCCCCTCCCAACTCCCACCCCCACTTCTCATTTCTTAAGATGAAAGCTTAGGTTATTTTTATGGTTCAGTGTACCTTTTTATTCCTCCATTTGTTTATTTATTTTTTACTATATATGTATTTAATTATTTTCCTAATAGTTGTTTTAGGGTCTTAAAAAGGAAAATAAACTCTGTTTCTATTCTCAACACTCTACTCTCAATAATTCTAATAGCAGATGTTAGATGTTTTCCCCACATCTAGCAATTCTCCAATTCTC
>PVKE010041899.1:0-13967 GCA_004027555.1 Craseonycteris thonglongyai | reverse complement strand
GGGCACCAGATATATCAGGTTGGAGGGGGACCTGATTCTGGGAGCTGGGCACATAATGGGATGCATGGGTGATGTGATGTGGAGTTGTCCATTGGAAAACTGTCTGATTGTTACCAACCAATGTCACCCCATTAAATTTAACAATAAAATATAATAATATTAAAAAAAAAAAAAAGAGAGATAGAAGGGGTCAAAATGAAACGTCTTAAATCACCTATAACAATTCTGCACATTAAAATCAGTATTACAGTGCCTGGGATATTTTATTTAGTGCTTCAATCATAGACTTGAATGCAGGGATGGAAATTTCTAACATTGAATTTTAACTAGGCTGTTTAACCAGAGATGATACTAGGTAGGTCTTGCATTAGAGAAGATCATGACTCAAATTTCAGTTGCTATTTAAAATATGACCCCCTTTTTGTAGGAAATAAACCTGTCTCAGAGTTATCATATTTATCCCATTAAACAAAGAACAGCAGAAACTATTTTCTTTTACCCAGATGGACAGTCATACACATTTCCTGTTTTAACCCAGAGCTAAGCCATTCTCTACTCCAGTGCCATAATAAAATCTTTAAGCATCATGAGCATCTCACACTCCCATGTAATATCACATTGACCCTCTTATTGACGAAATCATGATACAAAAAGCTGGTGAGGATAAAGCAAGTGTCCTCAATGTTGTGGTAAGAAATGTAAATGATTAAGAGAAAGTAGTAGATAAACCTCTAAAAAATATACTCAAATATTTGAGGGTCTACAGATAGGTAAAATTTATATTTTTAGAGTTTTTTATCCTAAACAAAAAAAATTTACATTTTTTTCAAGTGCACATAAAACATTTTCTAAGATAAACCACATTTTAGGCCACAAACTAGTCTCAATAATTTAAAAAAGATTGAAATCATACCAAGCATCTTCTCTGACCACAATGGTATGAAACCGGAAATTAATTACAAGGAGAAAAAAAAACAAACAAAAAAAACAAAAACAAACCTGTAAAACACACACAAACACATAGAAGCTAAGTAACATCCTACTAAATAATGAATAGGTCAACAGTGAGATCAAAGAAGAAATCCAGGATTCTTTGAAACAAACAAAAATAAAAACAAGTGACCCAAAACCTATGGGACACAGCAAAAGAAGTCCTAAGAGGAAAGTCATAAGCAATGTAAGCCTACCTAAAACAAGAAAAATCTCAAATAAATAGTCTAACTTTATACCTAATAGATCTGAAAAAAGAACAGCAAAAAACTGAAAGTGAGTACAAGGAAAGAAATAATGATCAGAGCAGAAATAAACAAAATTGAGAATAAAAAACTAATATAAAAAATTCAATAAAATCAAAACTTGTTTTTTTGAAAAGACAAACAAAATTGACAAACTTTTGTTTTGTTTTTTGTTTTGTAATTTTTTTTTAATTGTTAAATTTATTGGAGTGACTTTGTTTGGTAATAATTATATAGTTTCCAAATGTACAATTCTACATTACATCGTCTATGTATTGCATTATGTGCTCACCACCCAGAGTCAGCTCTCCTTCTATCACCATATATCTGGTGTCCCCTCCCAACTCCCCCCACTCCCCACTCTTTCACCCACCTTTCCCTCTAGCCTCAGGTAACAATCAAACTATTGACTGTGTCCATAAGTTTTTGTTTCTTTGTTAACTTTCAGTTTTATAATCCACCTATAAGTAAGGTCTAATGTTTCTTAATTCTTTCAATATGATTTATTTTACTTAATAAGATGGTTCAAGGTCCATTCATGTTGTCACAAATGGCTGTATTTCCATCAACAAACCAAAGAGGCAACCAAACAATTGGGAGAAAATATTTTCAAGCACTGCCTCTGATAAGGGGCTAATATAAAAATTATATAAGGAACTTGTACAACTTAACAACAAGAACACAAGCAATACAATTAAATATGGGCAGAAGACCTAAACAGACACTTCTCTCATGAAGACATATAAACGGCCAACAGATATATTAAAAAAAAATGCTCAACATCACTGGCAATTAGGGAGGTACAAATAAAAACCACAATGAGGTACCACCTCATACCTGTTAGAAAATTGGCAAACTTTTCACCAGACTCATTAGAAAAAAAAGAGAGAGTACCCAAATAAATAAAATCAGAAATGGAAGAGAAGTGACAATGGGTACTACAGAAATAAAATAATAATAATAATAAATAAATAAATAAATAAATATATATATATATATATATATATATATAAGCAATTATTTGCCAACAAATAGGCCAATTAAAGAAAACCCAGAAGAAATGGATAAATTTCTAGAAGCATATAATCTTCTAAGAGTGATTGAAGAATAAATGGAAAATCTGAACAGACTGATTGCTACCAGTGAAACTGAATCAGTAATCAACAAGCTCCCAACAAACAAAAGTCTAGGACCAGGTGGCTTCACAGGTGAATTTTACCAAACTTTCAGAAATAATTAACACCTATTTTCCTCAAACTATTCCAAAAAATCCAAGAGGAGGGAGGGCTCCCAAGCTAATTTTATGAGTATTTTATGAGGCCCACATACCCTGTTTCCAAAACCAGACAAAGACATTACAAACACATACACACACAACACTACAGGCCAATATCCCTAATGAACATAGATGCAAAAATCCTCAACATAATATTAGCAAACTGACCTCAGCAATACATTAAAAAGATCATACACTGTGATCAAGTGGGATTTATTATGAGTATGCAAGGCTGATTCAATATTTTCAAGTCAATTAATGTGATACACAACATAAATAAAATTAACAATAAAATTATGTAAATATCAATAGATGAAGATAAAAACATTTGACAAAATCCAGCATCCATTTATGATAAAAATTCTCAGCAAAGTGGAAGTAAAGGGAACGTATCTCAACATATAGGCAATATATGACAAACCTACAGCTAACATACTCAATGGGAAAAACATTCTCCTTAAGACTGAGAACAAGACAAGGATGTCCACTTTCACCACTTTTATGTAACATAGTATTGGAACTTAGCCACAGCAACCAGCCAAGAAAAAGAAATAAAAGGCAGCTAAATGGGAAAGGAAGAAGTAAAATTGTCATTATTTGCAGAAGATATGATACGATATATAGAGAGAACACCATAGATCCACCAAAAATCTATTGAAACTAATATATGAATTTAGTAAATTAGCGGGATAAAAAATTAATCTTCAGAAATCAGTTGCATTTTTATAACCAATAATTAACTATCAAAAAGAGAATTAAGAAAATTGCATCAAAAATACTTAGGAATAAATTTCACCAAATAAGTAAAAGATCTGTACTCAGAAAATCATAAGACATTGAAGAGAAACGTTAAAGATGCAAATAAACGGAAACATATACTATGCTCATGAATTGGAAGAATTAAAATCATTAAAATGGCCTTACTCTCTCAAGTGATTTATGGATTCAATGCAATTCCCATCCAAATACCAGTGGCATTTTTCACAGAATTAGATCAAATAATCCAAAAATTTATATCGAATCATAAAATACCTAGAATAGGGGAAGCCGGGATGGCTCAGTGGGTTGGGTGCTCACTTTGCAGCCCCCAGGGACCAAGGATCGAATCCCAGCCCCGGCCCCGGCCCGTGCAGACCCATATGCTGAACTGGGGAGTGCCCCCAGTTCAGTTCTCACTGGGGCAGACTCCGGCCCATTTCCTGCCCCATGCAGCCCCGCCCACCTGTGGAATGAAACTATGTGGAAAAACCAATGATGTGCAACTATGGAGACTGCTCTGGTCCCTCCCCCTTCTCTCTGTCTCTGACTCTGTATCTCTCTCTCTGTCAAAAACAATAAATAAATCTTAAAAAAAAAAGACCTATAATAGCCATGACAATCCTGAGGAAGAATAATAAAGCTGAAGGTATCATGCTACCTGATATAAAATTGTATTACAAGGTCATAATAATCAAAACAACCTGGTATTGGCTTAAAAATCAAATATGTAGATCAATGGAACAGACAAAAAATAAATCTATGTATATGTCATTGGCTAATCTGTGATAAAGAAAGCAAGAATTCACATAGAGGTGAAGATAGTTTATTTGATAAATCGTGCTGGAAAAACTGAACGGATACATAAAACAAAATAAAATCATACCATCTTTTTATGTCATATACAAGAATAAATTCAAAGTGGATTGAAGGCTTAAATATAAGGCGCAAAATCATAATACTCCTAGAAGAAAATATAAGAATCAAACTTTCAGGTATTACCCTTAGTAATATTTGTACTGATTATCTCTGTCAGTAAGGGAAACAATGAACAAACAAACAAATATTTGGGACTACGTCAAACTAAAAAGGTTTATCACAGCAAAAGGAACCATCAATGAAATGAAAAGATATCTCACTAAATAGAAGAAGATATTTGCCAATGATACATTTGATAAGGGGTTAATATTTATTTAAAAAATGCATAAAACTCAACAGCAAAAAAACAAACAATACAATAAAAAAAATAAAAAAAAACTGGGCAGAGGACCTTAACAGAAATTTCTCCAAAGAGGACATACAGATGTCAATAGACATATGAAAAGATGCTCAATGTCACTAATCATCAGAGAAATGCAAATAAAAACCATGACGACATAGCACCTCAATTCTGTCAGGATGACTATTGTCAATAAATCAACAAACAAAAAGTGTTGGTGAGGGTGTGGAGAAAAGGGAACTCTTGTGCACTGTTGGTGAGATTGCAAATTGGTGCAGCTACTATGGAAAACAGTTTGGAGATTCCTCAAATAGGTAAAAATAGAACCATTTTATAACCCAGCAATTCTAATTCTGGGTATTATACAAAGAAATCCAAAACACTAATTCAAAAAATATATGCACCCCTATGTTTACAATAGCCAGGATATGGAAAGAACCAAAATGCCCAACAACAGATGATTAAATAAAAAAAAAACCACAACAAACTGTGGTACATTTATACAATGGAGTATTACTCTGCCGTAAAAAAGAAATCTTGGGAAGCTAGGATGGCTCAGTGGCTTGAGCGCTCACTTTGCAACGCCGGGGACCGAGGATCGAATCCCAGCCCTGGCCCCGTGTGGACCCATGTGCTGAACTGGGGAGTTCCCCCAGTTCAGTTCTCTCCCTGTCTTTGTATCTCTCTCTCTCTCTCTCTCTCTCTCTCTCTCTCTCTCTCTCTCTCTCTCTCTCTCTGTCTAAAACAAACAAAAAAACTCTAAAAAGAAAAAAAAAGAAATCTTACCATTTACAGCAACATGAATGGAACTAAAGGTTATTATGCTAAATGAAATATGTCAGGCTGAGAAAGACAAATGCCACATGATCTCACTTATATGTGGAATCTAAAAAACAAATAAACGAACAAGCAAAATAGTAATAAACTCACTAAAACAGACAATAAACTGATGGTTCCAAGTGGGAGGGAGATTGGGGAGACAGGTGAAAAAGGTGAATGGATTAGGAAATACAAATTGGTAACCACAAAATAGTCATAGGGTTGTGTAGTACAGTATAGGGAATATAGTCAATAATGTAAAAACTGGTGTCAGATGGGCACTAGATTTCTTGGAGGGAGCACTTCAAATTATATAAGTGCTTAACTAATGTGCTATATACCTGAAACTAATACAAAATAATACTGAATGTCATCTCTAATTTAAAAATGTATGTAGTCATGGAATGTAAAGTACAGCATAGGGAATATAGTCAATGCTATTGTGATGGCTATGTAAGATGTCAGATGAGAACTTGTTGGGGTAATCACTTTGTTAGGAGTATAAATTTCTTTTCTTTCTTTCTTTTTTTTGGTAAGATTTTACTGTTTTTGACAGTCAGAGAGAGACAGAGACAGAGAGAGACAGAGAGAAGGGGGAGGGCTGAGAGCAGTCTCCATAGTTGTATCTCATCAGTTTTTGACACAATTTTGTGCTACACAAGTGGGTGGGGGCTGTGCAGGGTGGGAACAGGACTGGGGGCCTTCCTCATGGTAGGCATGCCCCCTCGAGCCAGGGGCTGAACCGGGGGACAAAAACTAAACTGGGGGCTTCCCACGTGGGAAGTACACCCCAGTTCAGCACATGGGTCTGCACTGGCCAGGGCCCAGACTAGATCCTCGGTCCCTGGGGCTACAAAGTGAGTGCTCATCCCACTGAGACATGCTGGCTTCCCTGTAAATTTCTAATTATTATGTCACTTTGTACACCTGAAGCTAATAATAATAAAAAATTAATTTGAAAATGTTGGAGGGGCTAGTAGTCTGGAACATACAGATAAATTGTTGCACCATGTATTCTCTACCTCTAGGAAGAGGGACAATGCCCAATTGTCCCTCTTTCTAGAGGCAATTCATGTTTCATTAGCTATGCTGATTGTACCATTTACAGAGTAACCCACATGGGTCTCACTTTGAATGAGGCTCAGGGAAAGACCATCCTTTGATTCTTCAGCTATTCTATGTTTAGTTTAACCATTTAGATCACTTGGCAGTATGACCTAATATATACAGTGTGCTATATACAATATCTGATGTTTTTGAGCCAAACCATATTTCTCTTTGGGATAATTATTTTCTTCTAGAGCATTCATATCCAACCTGAAGCCCAGGATGGCTTTGAATGAAGACCAATACAAATTCTTAAAACATTATGAGATTTTTTTGTGACTTTTTTTTTTTTTTTTAGCTCATCAGCTATTGTTAGTGTTATTGTATTTTATGTGTGGCCCAAGATAATTCTTCTATTGTGACTCAGGGAAGCCAAATGGTTGAACACTCCTGTTTCCAGAGAAAGGATTCCTGACTTAGCTTCTGGGCCCTGGTAGAGATTGCTTACCTGGCTATCAATACATGAAGACCATGTAGCCTGAGCTTGTCTTCATGAATTAATGCTTTTTTATATACCATGTTCTTGTTGTGGACATTTCCATCACTCTACAATAATCTCTGAATGGAGGTGATATAAAGAAGGCTGTACCCAAACAGACCCTGATGATGCAAGTAGATTTCCTGAATAGAAGATTTTACTCTTAGAAAATACTCCCAATTCTCATCTGCACAAATGGAATCAATTGGGGATTTCCTGTGACCGGTTCCTTAAGAAGAAGAAAAACAAAAACAAAAACAAAAACACAGCTACCTGGTTTAATACACAATTTACATAAAACAAGTGAATTAGAAGTGGATTGTTGCTGTAATTAAAACCTTATATTCAAAGTGGCTTTAAAGGACAATTGGGAAAGGCAAACTTTTCCAGTTGAAAAATTTTTTAGCAGGATGTCCGGTGACATCCTTTTCCTACAATAAAGGTCTGTGGAACTACATAATTTGACGCATCTGTCCTAATGTTTTTGCCTACCGATAATTGTCAGAGACTTGAAAAATGTTTATATTGCAAGATTGGTAACAAGAAAGTTTGAACTTTCCTAACTTGCATAGAGGTATCACAAAGAAAAAAAAAATCCAGAGAGTATTTATGGAAATGAGTATGAAGGGTGTGGAATCATGGTAGAGGGAACATAACAGTGGATCAGGACAAATGTGCTGATATTGGCCCATGAAGCAGAAATTGTGGATTTAATTTTGCAGTTTGAGGCTTAGAAAGTGCTCTAAGAGTTTATTTGGTGGGTTGGCTGAAGCCTGGACCAAACACAACAAAAGATGAAATGCCAGATCAGTCCTGGTACACTGTATAGAAAATGAGCCAAAGGATCATGGGGACTTCAATGTTAGAGTGGATTTATCAAGCTATGATCTGCTCTCTCACCCTGGGCAGATCAGAGGATTCACCTTTTACCATGTTTGTGAGAAATATGTTTGATAGAGCAATCCCAACATCCTTAAAGAACTATGGTGATCAGCCTAATAAATTTAGCAACAACAACAACAACAACAAAATAATTGTGGGGATTCTTCTCCATAAGTCATAAATTATAGTGGGACCATCAGCCAGAGGATGTTAGCTGTGGCTTTCATCCTTATTTCTTGAATTAAGCAGAGTTGCTTTTCACAACCTCATTTAATTTGGGGCCTTCTCTTCCATGTCCCCTTGTTACCAGCCAGCACATCAGCCCTTGAGATACTTTTGTGTCTCACAATTGTCCAGGCCAGTGTTCCAAACAGGATTAAGTTCTTGATGATTACAGTTTTACCAGAATTAACTTCTACCCAGTTAGCAACATACTGAAAAATTCACTGTATCTTTTTGGAGGGATACGATACATGGCAATATCAGTGAGACTTACACTTGATACAATGTCTCACCTATTTTCCAGTGAAATAATTTCTTCAGTAATAAATAGTGAGTGCAGTAGTCACTGTGCTAGTGACTAAGTCATTCAATAATTTTCAGGTGCTGACAAGGAGAGAATCCTTTCTTGCCTTTTCTGGCTTTTGGTGGCTCCAGGCTTCCCTTGGTTTTTGGACATAATTTCAATCTCTTGTTTTTCTTGTCACATTGCTATCTCCTGTGTGTTTCTGTGTCTTCTTCTGTCTCTTATAAGAACAGGTCATAGGATTTAAATTTCATCCAGGTAATTGAGAAGATCTCAACTAAAAAAAACTTAACTTAGTTATGTCTGCCAAGACTCTTTCCAAATCGAACCACATTCAAATTTCAGGTGCTAAGACATGGGCTCACTGTATTACAGTTCATTATTCGCTTTGTTTACATACATTCACAAATTTCCTGGGAAAAATACCTTAGACCTCACTAAAATAGGCTCTTATTATTCCTAAAGATAATTTGTAATGTAATATCTGTGGGTTATTCTTGTGAAACATTAAAAACAAACATTCTCTTGGGAAATCTAAAATCAATTCATATTTTTCATACCCCAAAGAGTTGTAGTTTCAATAAGATTACTTGCCTGTATACCCCTGTGAGGAGCTGTGATTCAATCCACTGAATTGACCCATTAATATTATTATTATTATTAATTTGGTACCAGTAGTTGTATTCCATGTGTTTGCGGAAGAGTTTTCCTTTGAATGGACATACCACTATCTGTTTATCCATTTGACTTTTGATAGACATTTGGGTGGTTTCCAATTTATGGCTATTGGAAAGAAAAGCTATTCTAAACATTTGCTTACAAATCTTTGTGTGGACACGTGTACTCACTTCTCTTGTGCTAATGCCTAAGCCCTCAGAGAAGAAACCCTCTGCAAATCTCCTCAGTTTTTCTTTGAAATTACTACCCCTCTTTAAATTGCTCAGCAAATTCCAGCTAGCTTGACTTACCTGTAATCTGATCTGTCTTTCTAACAGTTATTCAGTGGCCCTTCTCTGTACCGTGTACTGGAACTTTTGTTTATCAGTCTGTGGGTCAATCACAGGGCTCATGGTGTTTGTTACTCTGCTCTCAGGGATCACTGTCTTAATCTGCCTGTTGTCAAAAGACTAAGAACTGTTGTTTTTCATATAGTTTATTTAAGTTTAATTGTTTAATACATGAGAGTAAACCGTTACTCCCTCATGGCTAAAAGAAAATCTCTAACCGTACAAGATACTTCATAGCTTTAATTTAGAAAGTTATTTTTTATTAATGGAAAAGATATGCAAAATTAGACGTGAGCATTTATGGAAACTCTTTTGGTCTCTAAACATATGCCATATTTCTGAGAAATAAATTTTGCTTTCCCTACTTAGCCTTCTTACTGAAACCTATTTAACATTGTTACTACCATGCTTGGAAAAGCTCAGCTCATTCTAGGTTTTTCCCTTCCTGACACAAATTTTAAGGTTCCTATTCCCTGTGTATTGCTTTGTCTGTGTATGTATGCTATTTTTACTGTAATTTTTAAAGGAAATAAGTTTTATACTACACAGGGGAATCTCTTTATTGAATTTTCTTTGTTGAATTATTACTAATTTTCTTACTAAACATGGAATACAGAGCAAGATTTCATTTGAATTACTTTCAAACAGAACATCATGCTCACTGTATTACAGCTCATTATTTGGTTTGATTATATACATTAGCAAGTTTCCTGGGAAAAATACTCAAGGCCTGACTAAAAGGGACTCTTATAGTTTCTGGAGATAATTTCTAATGAAATATCTGTGGGATATTCTGTGAGATATTAAATATGAACATTCTCTTGGGAAATCTAAACTCAATTCATATGTTTTATACCCCAAACAGTTGTAGTTTAAATAAGATCACTTGCTTGTATTTATGGAATCTAAAATAAAAAAAAGAAGTACAATCTCAAACTATTGATTAAACTATGGGTATGTGTCTATGTGTGTGTCTATTTGTACATCTATGTACAAATAAGTATATACACTCATATACACAGAGACAGAGAGAGAGAGAGATGGGTAGATATTTACAGAAATAAATTACATATAACCTAAATAATTATAAGTGCTTAAAATGAATACTTATGACTTTTATGGTGGCAGTTATATGCATTATACAGACAATTCTAAATATACATACAATTACTCTAAATAATTATGTATTGGATCACTAAGTGTAAAGATTATAGTTCTTTGATACTTGTCAAGTTTGTCTATTAAAAACATGTTTTATTAAACAATTAGAGGAATAGTTAACCAAAAGAAATTTCTCCAAAAATATCTCCTAAGATCTAGTTTACCATTTTATTTTTTAAAATAATGCTCAAAACATCTTACATACTTACATATAAAACAATTTAAATGATATAAAATTTTGACTCATCTTGATCAACTGAAAATATCACCAACATGAAACCTAATATTTTAGTACCTTTCTATGAGGTTGTCAATGAAGCTCATGAACTTGCCACTGTGCACGTACATTGGCAGCATTATATAAACAAGTCCATGAAGTTTCATACCCTTGAAATACTGATTTCACAGCGGTGTTCATGTTGACATGTGGTGATATCTTGCTGAGTGGCATTTATTATTGTTATGTGTTTTTGTGTGCTGTTGTGAAAATGTTGGAGCTTGAATTAAAGCAACAAGCTAACATTAAGTTTTTTTTAACTTGTCAAGAGTGGAAATAAAATCAGGGAAATTTATTAAATTGTGGGTAAAATCATCAGCTGACTGTGAGAAGCATAGTACACCAAGTAAACATTGACAGGGAAACTGAAAATCTTGGCATGAGAAAGGTGTGTATAAATTTGGTCCTGAAGGAGCTCACTGGTCATCAAAAGCAAAAGAGAGTTGAAGTTTGCCAAGATATTTTGGTAAGGTAAGATGATGTTTTGGATTGTGTTATCACTGGTGATGAAACATGTATATACCAATACAACCCTGAAACAAAGAGTAAACGTGCACAATGGAAATCAGCCAATTCTCCAATCAAAAGTCAAAATGATGTTGCTAAACTCTTTGATAACAGAGGGTTTCTTCATTATGAATTTGTATCAACCAATAGTCAACCAAGTGTACAAACTGAAGTGCTGAAAAGGCTATGTGAAAAGTTAAATGAAAACAACCAGAACTTTTCACCAGCAACTAACTCATGGCTCTCACATTTTGATAATGCACCAGCTCACACGACACAGTTTTTAGCCAGTTAACAAATAAGTGTGTTTGAACGCCAACCCCTGCGCCCCTCACCTGATCTGGCCTCCAGTGACTATTTTTTTTACCCCCAAATAAAGGAAACATTAAAAGGAAGACATTTTGATGACATTCAGGACTTCAGGGTAATACAACCGCTCTGATGGCCATTCCAGAAAAAGAGTTCCAAAATTGCTTCGAAAGGTGGACTAGGCTCTAGTGTCAGTGAATAGCTTCCTAAGAGGAGTACTTCGAAGGTGATCATAGTGATATTCAACAATGAGGTATACAGCACTTTTTCTAGGATGAGTTCACAAACTTAATTGTCAGAGCTCACATGTACTATTCTATATGCCATTCATTGAAAATGTTTGCAAGAGATTACTTACAGATTACTGTTTGTTTATTTGTCTTGTATTTTGGCAATGATCTGAATTGTAAATATAGTCTTATTTAAACTCATTTTGAGTTTGAGTATGTCTTCCTTAAGTTTTAGATTTTTTTCTTCCACTAATTTAATTGTATAATATTTACTGTGGATTTCCAATAACCAGATACTTTCTTTATAGAAAAAAATGTATTGCTTTCTTGAACTATCTAGTTTCTGATGGGTGAACAAAATTCTTATTTTTATGTTTTGTATGTCACATTCAATGTCACCAGATGTATAAAATGACACACCCATTTGTTTAATACTGTGTAACTTTATAGACGTTTGTACATGACCAAATGAAATCACTTTTAACTCCTACATGTTGAATTCCTAAGCACATGTAGTGCTGAGATTGTTGTGAGAGAATGAAAAGGGATGGAGCAACAGATTGGTCTAAGTAGTTAATGACACCCCATTCCTTAGCACCTGTTATCTGCAGGATAAAGAGTGTAGTGCTGAGTACTACATACATATCACCTTACATGAAGCAATCCATGCATGTTTCTCCAGCAGACTGCCAGGCTTCTCCTTTGCAGTCATTGTTCTATCCATAGCCAAATACTTCAAGTTTCTGGAACATTCCATATGTTTTTTTCCTCTGTTGAGAAAGCTTTATGCCCTCCTCATTTTATTTCACTTGGCTTGCTCACCCTGGGTGAGAGCATTTCCCTAGTAGAGCATTTTGCATAGGATTAATTCATTCTGGCCTTTTCTGGCTACATTCCCAATTGTCAGTGTAGAAAAATGGTTCACCTTTGGCATGTAAGAGAATGGGCCCAGCAGCTGGAATATTTGTCTCCATTGACCTTCATTTAAATCTTCAGGGAATTATCATCTCCATGCCTGGCAGCTTTTTTTAGTTCCCCAATTGAGAAAGAAGAAACAGAAATGGTGAAAAATGTTTCTGTAATAAATAGTATGCTATAATCTAAAATCAGAGTGAATTTATTTCTAATGTTTGGAAAGTTTTTTAAATCACTGGGCTAAATATGTTCACATCTAATGAAAGTTCCAATTCCCAATTAAAAGTCTCAATGGAATACAACATTCCTACCACTTACTGATACGCAAGGACTCACTCATCATGCGAACAGTGACCTAACATATGTATCTGTGTTTGTCTGTTCATAGCCCCACACAGGGCTTAACCAAGAGCAGGTTGCACACACTCAGTCCTGTGGAGCACACAGCAGAGTGTATCCTGATACCCCTCACCATTCTCAACCTTCACGGAAATGTCAAAATGGAGATATGCTCTCGTTAAGAGCACTTACGTTTTTTATGCTCAGACCAAAATCATGGCTGATGATGTCATTTTCCTTTCTTTTCTATTTTTATTTTGTTCCTCTTTAAAATATGACTTCTCATGTCAATCTGCTGCAGGAGATCAAGTCCCCAGACTTTCACAAGCAAGCATGAAATGGTTCCTCTCCCAACAGCAAAGTTGAGCTGTCTTCTTCCCATCCTTTGTCAGAGCACTCATTTTTTAAAACCTAGTAGCTTCAACCGCATCTTTCCCCTCCATTAAATTCCTCCACACAAAATGCCTCTTGCCTTGGCCCCATTGTCACTCAATTTCAATGTCACATGCAGTGTTCCCTCGTTCTAGTCAAGAGCCCATGATGTGCCTTAGAGGCCTCACCCATCCTGAGTCTGAAAAGGGCCTAGGGCTCAGGCAGTCTTTGAGAGGGGTGCAGTCCCAGTGAGAAAAGTGCAGGGTGTGAACCAGGACAAGAATATGGCCTACACCAGGGGTGGCCAACTTTTCTGTATATAAGATCTACTTTTTATCTTAAAAGTGTGTCGCGATCGACTTGTTGTCATAGGCGTAGTCTAAGGGGGAAGAAGGGGTGTGAAATGCATACTATGTTTGTACACTGTGTTTCAGTATAAGGTGCATTCCAGCGAGGTATGGGTAGATAAGTAAAATATATGTTCAAAACTATTTTTTATTTTTTAAATCACTTATTAAGTTTTCGAGATATAGGCTCATGAAGAAAATAAAT
>PVKE010041898.1:0-13971 GCA_004027555.1 Craseonycteris thonglongyai | reverse complement strand
TATTGTGATGTTATTATATTTATGGGGTTTTACATGGTAACACGAGAGTTAACTGTCCATATTAAAACAATTCTGAGTGCTTTTCAGCAGCTAATAAAAAGCAGAAGAGCACTTCAAGTTTATCCCATCAGAAGATTATTCTTTCTTTTGTCTAATATGGGCGCTAGCAGTACTAATCGTAAGAAAAACACTACAGTTATTTCATTTGAAATCATTCAAAGTTTGATCACTGAATCGGTTTGACACACAAAGTGATCTCAGACTTTTAAAGAAAGTTTCTTTCAGCTCTTCTGCTACCTTAACCAGATGCATGGCCTCTCTTTCCATTCTTTATTCCATTGTCCTCAGATGAAGCTTTTCCTCTACTCTGTTGAGCAGATTCTTTTTGCTTATTGCCAAGGCTAGCTTTTCACTTTTGGCTGTATCTTTTGTATTTTCTAGATGCCTTGTATCTTATGAATTAGCCTCCTTTTCTTTATCTCTCCCTTCTTCCTCCTAAACCATCCCATTCAATTTTATACAAGACTGCACCCAATAACTTGGCAGAAGCAGAATGGCATATCTTATAGTTTGGTACAACCCCTCGTCATGTAACCATGATCATCTCAGTAGTGCATTACAGAACAGAGTAAAAAAAAAAACCAAAAAAACGAGTTAGCAGGTCTCAGTGGGACAGGTGGCGCTGCCTAGGGTCACTATGGGAATTCAAGTCCCAGCTCCTCTGCACAAGCAGTGTAACACTGGGCAAATGATTCAGCCTCTGAACCTCAATTTTCCCAACTGAAGCTCATAAGGTTGTAGAGAGAATTAAATGACTTTTTCCCTCAAACCTTTAAAAATAGTACATAGCTCCATAGGAAGCACTTAACAAATACATGGTATTCAGAGGAAAAATAAAAATCTCTAGAACCATACATTCCCTTAACAGTCTCAAAATCCTTAGCATCTAAAACAAAGCTACATTTACTCTTAATTTTCTACAGAGAAGCTCCACAGAAATATGAGCAAATGACAATATATTTCATATAAGAATCTTATACAATAGGATTCACAAAAAGCAATGTACATTTCAGAGGGATTGTGATTCTGTATTTGTGTTTAAAGATTTGGCTAAATTAGTACCACTTTAGATAAGTTATTATCTTATCTCTTAGGGCTTTTTGTTTGTTTTTTTGTTTTGTTTTGTTTTGTTTTGTTTTTGTACAAAAGTTGTCCTTGAGGCAGAGGCATCTGCAGATCTCTTGTTAAATGACAAAAATCTATAGAAATCATATTATTATAAGGTAGATTAGATGATGTCAGATGCACTTGCTTAATCTACCTCAATAACCTTTTTAAAGATTAAGATGAAAATTGGTATTTTGGTGTAACTCTGAGTGTCAGGGCATTTAGACAATTTAGAGCTGACATATCATTCTTTTGAAGGTTAAATTCCACCAAACATGGGGGGAAAAAATTATCATCACAGCCTAGTAAACTTTCATGTTCAAAATCAGGCCTTTCAACTGCTAAAATATCGAATTTCGTCTCTTGAAATACAGCATTCAGAACTGTGCCTTTTTTAATTCACATTTCTGACAGAGAAAAGTGCTTGAAAATCACTACAGGCCAAATGAAATGTATCTTGGTGTACATTCACTTTGTGTGATAGGAAAAAACCTTGCTTAGAAGTTTTGGAAGTTTGCTTTTTAGATAAACATCCAAAACTTAATGATTTTCAAAGTTGTCTAAATGCCTCTTGCATTTAGAAAGTAAGCCAGAACCACAGTGAGTACAGACATTCTTTAAATGATTCTAGCAACGTTTAGTATTTTTCTGCTATAATCACTTGTGTTTATGATTATTATTTGTAACAGTTATTCATAGAAATGTGTTGTCTTTGAAATTTCCAGAAGTGAGTAATGATCAAAAGGAATACAGTATTAAAAAAATATTTTTGTTAATTATATTGGAAAATTATGTGATATAGCATTTTGGAGTCTTGGAGTCTTGCTTTCAAAACATGGGCTACCCTTTATTAGCTGTGTGACTATGAACAAATTACCTAATATCTCTTAGCCTGAACTTCTTCATCTGCCAAAGGAGAGTACTCCTCAGGAGAATACACAAAATATAGCATGAAAAACTTTTGAAGAATATCTGTCTCATGGCAGCACTCATTAGATATTAATCCTCTTCTATTTGTCTTTATAAAAAACAAATATGAAATGGGAAGACTTGTGCTTGGATAATATGTTCCATCCAATACATTAACAAATGAACATTATCCATTCTGAAAAGTACTTATCTGTGGCTTTGGTTATTTTTCCTTAATAGATATTCATTTTTATCCCTGTATGACTGCAATACACACATACACACACACAACCTACAGAGATAAAATAAATCACTCAATAAAACTTAATCTACTATAATTGTCCTCTGGCAGGATCAATCTATAAATTAATCTACTTGGAATAGTGCCACTTACTAGCAACTACCCAAGGTTAGAAACAGTGTTTATTTGTTTGTTTGTTTTTCTATAATGCAAAGGGAGAGATCAATATGTAAAATAATATATTTAGTACAAAATGTCACATGCAAAAAAAGAGAATACTTTTGAGCCTCCAATCGTGATGTTTGAGGATTACGTGGTGTCTTTATCACCATGCTATTTCCTTCACAGTTTAACTCTAGGTCAGGTTGGTACCAAAGATCAATATCTGTCAAAATCTATGGTCATAATGAAAACTTTGAAGTTTTGAAGTCCCTCTAAATGCACCCCTTTTCACCTCACCCCCATCCCTAGGAAAACTTCTTTGGACTTCTATGCAATTTGAAATCTATCTCACTTAACAGAAGACCCTGAAACTTTCCAGAATAACTCACTGAGGTTGGAGTTGAACCCAAAATTAACCAAGTATTAATCGTTAGGAGCACAAGAGAAGCTCCTGAAAGAGGCACCAAAAAGTCTTAACACTTCTTATTAAGCGTAGAGAGGCTTTTTGACAACCAGATCACAACTGATCAATATAAGTGTATTCTTAATCACTATACTTCCACACACTGGGTCCTCTAATCGTTAGGGTTAATTTCTACAATATGGTTATTTCAGAGTTCTATAGGAGCTTAAAAGCAAGTGTGACAGACTCAGGGTATAAAGGGTGGGAAGCAAGAAACTTCTCAGAGAACATTTCAAATAGCTATTGAAAAGTAGAAATATGAGCATTAAGTTCACCAAGTTGAAAGAATTTTTGCAAGGTGTATTCCAAACAAAGAAAGCAATTTTGAAAAAAGCATGAAGATATAAAAGAAAAAAAGCATGTGGGAAAATATCAAGTACACAGGTATCCTGTTTAGTGATGGTCACCCAAGTACTGATATTTTCATAAAAATATTTGTCCCTGGGTAGGTATTCCCTATTAAAAGAGAAGGGCATATATATATATATATATATATATATATATATATATATATATATATATATATATATATATATATATATATATATATATATATATATATTCTTACTATATATTTTTCACATACTTAGAGCACTCTCCAATATTCTCTCCCAAAGAAAGGTACCCACCAAGTTGTGCTGTAGACTCTCAATGAGGGTTAGTATGCCATCATGCAACAACTCTCCACCAGTGAGTACTCCACTGAATAATCCTGCACTATGTGTGTCTTCGACATAAACACCTTATTTTCCTGTGGCCTCTCTTTGTGCAGTTATTATTGTATTCTGACAAACAGTTTTGACCCATCATGACTGCCAAAAGATGATATTGCTGAACCTGCAGCTAAAAAATAAAGAAAGAAGATGACACAAATATTAAAATGCTATAGACTGAAGCTACAAAGGAAATGACCAAGGAAGTGGAATAAAAATCACAAAGTGATATGAATCACAGAGGAAACATCACCGAGAACTAAAACAATTGACCACTAAATGTAAAAATTTATGTGAAAGAAATGACAGAGAATATGAAACAAAGGTAAGGGCATTGGAATTAAGTGTAAGAATGAAGAGCAGCTGCCAGTGTGTTATGTTGGAAAGGCAATTCGACTCTGATTTACTTAGCACAAAACTCAACTCTAAATTGGGATGCTAGCAGATCACCGTAGTATGCTGAAAAATGTGGTAGGAAGGAGGTTATAACGGATGAAATATAGCCATATATGACAACATAGATGAACCTTGAAACCATCTTATTAAGCAAAATAAAACTGAATCAAAAACCATATGACCTCACTTATAGGTGGAATATAAAACTGAAAGTAACAAAGAAGCAAAAACTCATGGGCACAGTCAATAGTTTGATGGTAACCTGAGGGTAAAGGTAAAGGTGGGTGGGAGAGTGTGGCGGGAGAGGGGGGAAGTTAGAAGAAGACATTAAATATATGGTGATGGAACGAGACCTGATCCTGGGTGGTGAGCACATAATGCAATTCACAGATGATATAATGTAGTTTTACAACTGGAAACTATGTAATTGTTATCAAACAATGGCACCCCAATAAATTTAACAATAAAAAAAGACACTAAGAAAAAAAAATAATAAGGTAAGTTAAGGCCTGATCATAAACAGTCAGTCTCATGTTAGGGACCTAAAATACTTCAACTTAGTCCCTAGGGTAGGCAATAGAAAACATTAAATGTTTCTAAGCAGTGAAATGACAGAAGAAAAGATATGTGTTCGAGAAATAAAATTGGTGATGGCAAACCACATTTTTAGTAGCATAAAATGACATTATCAGGGAAATAAACTAGGAGATTTACACTGTCACAAAATAATAGATTAAGAAAAACAAAAACAATACAAATAATAATCAAGAACCCTTCTGATAAGGGGCTAATATATAAAAGTATATAAAGAACTTGTACAACTCAACAGCAAAAAAACAAGCAATCTAATTGAAAAATGGGCAGAAGACCTGAACAGACACTTTATGCATGAGGACATACAAATGGCCAAAAGACAAATAAAAAATTGCTCCACTTCATTAGCTATTAGGGAAATGCAAATCAAAACGACAATGAGAAACCACCACACACCTGCTAGAATGGCTATAATCAACAAAAGAAGGGATAACAAGTGCTGGAGAGGCTGTGGAGAAAAAGGAACCCTCATACACTGTTGGTAAAGATGCAAATTGGTAAAATCGCAATGGAAGACAGCATGGAGAGATTCCTCAGAAAATTGGGAATGGAGCTACCCTATGACCTGGCAATCCCCCTGCTGGGTATCTACCCAAAAAACTTGAAAACCTTAGTTTATAAAAACATGTTTACCCCAATATTCATTGCAGCGATATTCATGGTGCCCAAGTCATGGAAACAACCAAAGTTTCCTTTGATAGATGACTGGATAAAAAAGCTGTGGTACATCTACACAATGGAATACTACTCAGTGATAAGAAAAGGTGAAATTCTTCCATTTGCAACAACACAGATAGAAGTTGAGTTAAGAGAAATAAGCAAGACAGAAAATGTTAAGAACCACAAGACTTTACTCATGTGTGAAATATAAAACTGAAAGCAATAAAAAAACAAAATCTCATGAACATAGTCAATAGTTTAGTGGTTATCTGAGGATGAGCAGGGAAGGTGGCAGGGGAGGAGGGGGGTAACTATATGGTGATGGAAAGAAAGCTGACTCTGGGTAGTGAACACATATTGTAACACATAGACGAAATATTGTAGAGTTGTACACCTGGAACCTATGTAATTTTCACTAACCAATGTAACCCTAATACACTTAACAATTAAAAAAAAAATCTCAACCTGGGTTTGTCAAATCCAGGGAAAATGTCATAGCAGGTATAAAAAAGGCTCCCTAGTCTGGATCCAGCATCTACTTGACCCATACACTCTTAGTACCTGTTCTCGTCCATGTCCATTCTCCATTTTCTTCTATCAGATTTTATCTTTACTCTGAAAATAGAGACGGCAATGGGGATTCTACCTCTGGGGAGAGGATGGAATAAGAGACTTAAAATGTTGGGTCATAGATAAGGGTTACTCAGCAGAGACATATCTTTCTCCAGCATGCCCCACCTAGCTTAACATAGGAATTGAAAAAGTTGTTAATGCCTGTTATACAACCTTACTGAAAACGAAAGGTCCTTTTATTTCTTTTAACCAAAGGATCATAGGAAACTGAAGGTCAGGCCTTTCAATAGAAGATGAAGGTCTACTTCATCTTTACTTTCAAACACAGAAGATCATAGCACCACAACAGGAACATAAGAATCTCAGAACAAAGAAAACCATGCATTTCCTACTGGGCGTTTTCCAAGCGTAATTGTTAGTTTTGTAATCCTGACATCCTTAGATGCTCACTCATATTTTCCTGAGGGTATTTTTTTTTTTTTTACTAAAACCCTTAGTCCTTTATCATTTAAGGACAGGAGTGCTTAACACGTTTATGTAGTCAAAAACAGTGGCATTCAGAAATAGCTTGTTAGTATTACAAATAAATATGGTTGAACTTTCTGCAGTAATAAAGATCAGCCATCATGATTATAGTACTGTGCTATAAAGATGACATAAGTTATGAGATTTTGTTAAGCAAATGGGCTCAAAAAGGACTCCATGTCATCCATTTTCAATGTCCTCACAGGAAGAGTGACTTTAGCGGTACTCTAAATGTGACTGCTATACGAATGATACCAGTGAGAGTGGCCACTCTGAATAGCCAGTGTATTCATCAGGTTTATCCATTTATAAGTCTTTGGGATTCACTGTTGTAAGTCTGAATAATGGTTTTAGTATCTATAAATGAAAATGGTCTTCTACATGAAGAATCATTTCAGAGAGTAGGTTGTAGGGAGATGGAGATCTAAGATTTTTTGTCATTGCGGGAGTTATCCACAAACTTCTACTCATCTACCTAATACATCAGGAGAATTTTACAACTAATACATCAGGAGAATTTTGCATCTCCTGTGTGCTGCAAGAACTAGGAGGATGATGTCAAATAGAATTTATTACTGAAAAATAAGAGGATTTTTAAAACAATGTTTCAGAATGAATAATCATAAGTATTTTCTTTTCATTACTTTAAACTTAATGACTCTAGAAATCATAAGGATAAAAATAATTCAAAAATTAATTTAGAAATAAAATTTAAGAAAATAAAGATGTCCCTATATATGTTTACACTCAAAAGTAGATTTTAGAAACTTTAATGCAAGCTTGTCCAACCCGGGGCCCATGGGGCCACATGGGGCCCAGGGCGGCTTTGAAGGTGGCCCAGCACAAATTTGTAAACTTTCTTAAAACATTATGAGTATTTTTTGCAACTTTTTTTTTTAGCACATCAACTACTGTTAGTGTTAGTGTATTTTATGTGTGGCCCAAGACAGTTCTTCTGATGTAACCCAGGGAAGCCAAAAGGTTAGACAACCCTACTTTAAAGCATAACTACCATAAAGAAATGGAATATGGGAAGGCGTCGTTTATACAGAGTAAACTATAGTATATTTTAGAAAAAAATAGTTTCATTTGTGTGAGCACTAATTATGAGTCTGTAAACAAAAGTACAAGCTACCACATAAAAATAAATTAATTAACCGCATATACAACATTTGTCTTATAATGGTGTGCCTAGCTATATAAATACTATATAAACAGTTTCTCTATAGATGCTGAATTGAAACTGACACTAAATTATTTTTTCAATTCATCCAATGGAGGAAGATATGCAAAGGAAAAAGCCTCATTATAGACTGATTTGTGCAACAGCTCCAGTGAATTCAAAATTAGCCAAAATGACTAACAACATCCACACATTGAGATGAGAGCTGTAGATCATAAAGTATCTCCACAATAAGAAACCCACACAAAGATGTTATTCACAATGTCAAGGCTCTCCCAAATTAATCAAATCAAGTGCCCCCCCTCCCCCGCCCCTACTCTTTATGCTGTTTTCAGTTTGGTGACATATTATACCAGTTATATCTTAAAATCTAAAGTATTCGCTTTGTGAACATTATTCGTTCTAATAAAGAAAAATTTTTACACATCATCAGGATACATTTTTTTCTTAGCAAATGCATACTAACGTCTTGATAAGCGTTTTATTCTACATATGTAAGATATGCTTTTCACTTTCCTTGAAAGGCATGGGATCTATATATGCACTCATGTAAGTATGATTGAGCTGTCTTTTATAAAATGTGGAATTCTTCAGTCTTCTTATCTACTTACTGCTTTAAAATAATTTCTATTTAAACTTTTAATTTTTTGAAGAAACTCTGCCTTACAAGGTACTACAAGTCCATAAGTTTGTAGCTTCTATTTACAGCAGATTCCTACTTATTGTCACTAACTTCATAAAAATAAATTTATACCATATGCCTATAATTTTACATTAGCTTATATTTGCTACAACTTTATACAAGGCTTTAGAAACTAAAGACTTATCTTATATATAAAATACGGTAAGCCCCACCAAGTAAGGAAAATACTGAGCCCTGTGCAGAGCATTTGAAATCATGAACCACGTCAAGAGTAGAAGATGACATGGTTCCTATACTAAAATACTTAAATATTAGAATACTTAAAATCTAAAGTCCTAGGAGAAGTCCAAGATGATGGAGTAGATAAATTCTGGGCTTGCCTCCTCTTGCGATCACAGTATATAAAATTACAACTAAATTATACATCAACCCGGAGAACCATCTGAAGTCCTAGCTGAACAAAATTTTAGAAGGATATAAAGAAGCCACATTGAGACTAGTAGGAGGGATGGAGACATGGAACAGGCCAGCACCACACTTTTGTGTGGCAGCTGAGAATCAGGAAAGATGTCTCAGCCACCAAGGTTCCCCTGACAATAGTGAGGAACCCCAGCCCCACAGTAGTCTCCCCAGCCTGGAGTACTGGTGCCAAGAAAGGAGCCCCCACAACACCTAGATGTGAAAAACAGTGGGGAGTCTGACCACCCAGGTGGGAGAGAAGGCTGCAATAAACCCAAATGTCCTCTTAAAGGGCCCATGCAAAAATACACTCTCAGACACTCACTCTGAGGTCCAGTGGAGGCAGAGTGACTCATGGGACGTCAGAGACATACAGGAAAAGACTGAGTTGTGTGGCTTTGGGGCAAAGACTAGAGGAGCAGTCACCATTTCCCCTGTTTGGGGTCCTCCTCCAATACAGCCAGGCACCACTTTCCCTGTGTTGAGTGTTCCCCTAACACCCGTGGCTATTTTGAATCTGCATTGGCCTAGTGAGCTTTGCCCACTCCACCCTCCTGACTCCCTGGGATTCTGCCCCACCCAATTCTCCCAATGCCTAAGGCACTTTATCTGTGAGCAGCTAGCTCTGCCCACATTGTAATCCTTCTTGGACAACTATAGAGTCCAAGGGCCACTGACAGCAACTGGCCTTGGTGTACTCTGAGACTTTCACTGAGTAGCTCCAAGCTTACCACTAGAACCAAACAAGAATCTACATTAACCTGGTAAACACCATTCATCCAACCATGGTTGTTCTCTGAGATCCTGCCTCGCCCAACTTGTATACTGCATGAGGCTTTATCAACTGCTGAACTCACATCAGCTGGCAGGTGGCTGCAGGCTTCAGGGTGTCCTGGCTTCTTCTAGAGATACCTCAGGCCCAGTAATGGTGTCAGCCATTTTTAGTTCATAGCATGGCCTCTCCCATGTGCCTCCAGGTTTAGAAAAGTCAGCACCCAGCCATGGATCACTCTGTAGCTCCTACCAGCTAATCCTTGGCCACTCACATGCTATGGGTGACCTGGACCTGCACAGAGACCCTTCCAAGAGGCCCCAGAACTAACATACTTGGAGGTTGGCTTGAAACCATGGTCGATCACCATCCAATTAGCCCCACTAATGGCACACACAAAGGGCAGTCTCAACAGGCACCACAAAGTCCATTGGAGTGAATCCCACTCAGTGGGGTAAGTACCACCCCCCACAGCAACCCATAAGCCAGTCAGCTTGAAGGTCAATTTCACCTGCTAAAATTCCAGTAGCAATTAAAGCTGAACTATGACAGGAAGGCAAATACAACTCACAAAAGTGACATTCCTGGAGCACCCAGAGAGAATGACTAGGGAGATCATGCCACTGGTTTCCACAAAGCACCTACCACATAAGGCCATCCAGCCAAGACTGAGAGTTATAGCAGATCTACCTAATACATAGAAACAAACACAGACAGTCAATCAAATTGAGGAAATAAACAAATACATTCCAAATTAAAGAATAGGAGAAAACTCTAGGGAAAAAATAAAAAACTACATAGAATGAAAGCAAGCAACCTATAAAAAAGTTCAAAACAATGGTTATAAGAATGCTTAATAAACTTAGTGAGAACTTCAGCAATACTATAGCAAGCATTAAAAAAAAAAGGCCATAGAAATTATTAAAAAGAACCAATCAGAAGTGGACAATACAATAGTTGAAATAAAGAATGCACTAGAGTAATCAACAGCAGATTAGATGAAGCACAGAATTGAATCAATGATTTGGAAGACAAGGTAGAAGGAAACACCCAATCAGAAAAGTGAAAGAAAAAAAAATTCCCCCAAATGAGGATAGTTTTAGAGACCTCTGAGATAATAGTAAGCATGACGACATTTATATCATTGAGGTAACAGAAGAAGAAAAGAGACAGTAAGGACTGAGAATCTATTTGAAATAAGAATTACTGAGATCCTATTTGAAATAAGAATGACTGAAAACTTCCTGAACCTAGTGAAGGAAATAGACATACAATCCCAGGAAGCACAGAAGTCCCAAATAACATAAACTCAAATAGACCCATAACAAGACACATTATAATTAAAGTGGCAAATGTTACAGACAAAGAGAATCATACAAGCAGTAAGAGAAAGGCAACTAGTTACTTATAAGGGTGCTCCCATAAGATTGTCAGCCGATTTCTCAACAGAAACCTGTTACAGGTCAAAAGAGACTGTCATAAAATATTCAAAGTAATGAAAAGTAAGGACCTATAACCAAGAATATTCTACCCAGCAAAGCTATTATTTAATATTGAAGGACAGATGGAGAGCTTCCCAGATAAGAAGCTAACAGAGTTCATCTCCACCAAACTAGTATTACAAGAAATGTTAGAGGAACTTCTTTGTTTCTGTATCTTAGCTATGGTGAATAATGCTGCTGTAACAAAGGGGTATATATATATATATATATATTTTTTTTTTTTTTAATTAGTGTTTTAAATTTCTTTAAATAACTATCCAAGAGTTGAATTGCTGGCTTATAAGGTAGTTCTATTTTTTAACTGAGAAACCTCCATATTGTTTTCCATAGTGATTGCACCAATTCATAGTCTCAACCAACAGTACACAAGGGTTGCCTTTTCTATATGTCCTTACCAGCATTTGTTGTTTATTGTTTTATTGATAGACGTGCTGACAGGAGTGAGATGGTATTCTCACAGGTATTTCATTGTGGTTTTAATTTGCATTTTTCTGGTGATTACTGATGTTGAGCACCTTTTCATATGTCTACTGGCTATCTGTAGGTTCTCTTTGAAGAAATGTCTATTCAGGATCTCTGCCCATTTTTCAGTTGGGTTGTTTGTTTTATTGGTGTTGAATTGTATATGCTTTTTATAAATTTTGGGTATTAACCACTTATCAGATGTACTATTGGCAACTATCTTCTCTCATTCAGCAGGATGTCTTTTTATTTTGTTGATGGTTTCCTTTGCTGTGAAAAACTTTTTTAGTTTGATGTAGTCCTGTTTGTTTATTCATTTTCTTTTGTTTTAGTTTTCTGAGGAGATATATTAGTTAAAAAAAAGGATTACTATAAGTAATGTCTGAGAGTTTTACTTCCTACATTTTCTTCTAGAAATTTTACGGTTTTAGACTTTTTTTTTTTTAAGATTTATTTTTATTGTTTTTGACAGAGAAAGAGAGAGAAGGACAGAAATAGAGAGAAGGGGAATGGCCCAGAACAGTCTCCATAGTTGCACATCATTGGTTTTTCCACATTTCATTCCACAGGTGGGCTGCACAGGGCAGGAACTGGGCCGAAGCCTCACCCTGGTGAGAACCGAACTGGGGGCACTCTCCAGTTCAGCATATGGGTCTGCACAGGCCAGGGCCAGGATTCAATCCTCAGTCCCTGGGGCTGCAAAGTGAGCGCTTAACCCACTGAGCCATCTCGGCTTCCCCTGGTTTTAGATTTTACATTTAAGTCTTCAATCCATTTTGAGTATATACTTGTATGTGGCATGAGAAGATGGTCCAGTTTCAATTTTTTTACATGTATCAGACCAGTTTTCCAGCACCATTTACTGATGACTGTCTACCCCAATGTAAATTTTTGCTTTCTTTGTCATAGATTAATTGACTATATAGACATGGCTTTATTTGGGGGCTCTCTAGTCTGTTCTATTGACCTGTATGTCTTTTTATGCCAGTACCCCATGCTGTTTTGGTAACTGTAGCCTTGTAGTATAATTTGATATCAGGCAGCGTGATACCTCCAGCTTTGTTCTTCTTTCTCAGGATTGTTGTGGCTATTCTAGCTCTTTTATAGTCCCGTTTAAATATTAGGATTATTTGTTCTAGTCCCATAAGAAATGCTTTTGGTATTTTGATAGGGATTGCATTGAATCTATAAATTGCTTTGGGTAGTATGACCATTTTAACTATATTAGTTCTTCCTCTCCATAGGCATGGTATATGTTTTCATTTATTTGTATATTTAATTTCTCTCATCAATGACTTATAATTTTCCAAGTACAAAGCTTTTACTTCCTTGGTTAAATTACCAAATTGGACAATCTGGAATAAATGAATAAATTCCTAGAAGCATACAATCTTCCAAGGCTGAATCAAGAATAGTTAGATCAATTTGAACAGACTGATTACTACCAATAAAATCTAATCAGTAATCAACAAGCCCCCAAAAAACAAAAGTTCTGGACCTGATGTCTTCATGGGTAAACTTAACCAAACATTCAAAACAGAATTAATACCTATTCTTATTAAACTATTTCAAAAAATCCAAGAGTAGTGAACTCCCCAAAGCTCATTTTACAAAGCCACCATTATCCTGACTCCAAATCCAGACAAAGATATTACAAAATAAGACTATAGGCCAATATCCCTAATGAACATAGATGCAAAACTTCACAATCAAATATAACAAACCAAATCCATCAATACATTAAAAAGATCATACACCACGATCAAGTGGGATTCATTCCTGGCATGCAATGTTAGTTCAGTATCCACCAATCAAGTAATGTGATACACCACATAAACAAAATAAATAATAAAAATTATATGGTCATATCAGTAAATGCAGAAAAAAACTTTAAACAAAATCTAGCATCTATTTATAGCAAGAGCTCTCAGGAAAGTGAAAATAGCGGGAACACATCTCAACGTAATAAAGGCCATATATAACAAACCCACAGCTAATACCATACTCAACAGAGAAAAGCTAAAAGCATTCTTCTTAAATTTAGAAACAAGACAAGGAAGCCCACTTTCATCAGTTTTATTCAGCATAATCCTAGAAGTCCTAGCCACAGTAATCAGATAATTAAAAAATAAATAAAATAAAGTCACCAAAATGGGAAAGAAATAGTAATACTGTCATTTGCAGATGACATAATACTATATATATCAGGGAAGCCAGGAAGGCTCATGGGTTATGTGCTTGCTTTGCAGCCCTGGGGACCGAGGATTGACTCCTGGCCCCCAGACAGGATGTGAGATAGATAGATAGATAGATAGATAGATAGATAGATAGATAGATAGATAGATAGATAGATAGATAGATAGAGATAGAGATAGATAGATAGATATAGATATAGATATATCAAACCCCAAGGATTTCACCCAAAAAGTATTAGAGCTGATAAATGAATTTTGTAAAATAGCAGGATACAAAATTATTTTTTTAAGATTTATTTTATTGTTTTTGACAGAGAAACAGAGACAGAGAGAGACAGAGAGTTGGGGGGGG
>PVKE010041897.1:0-13972 GCA_004027555.1 Craseonycteris thonglongyai | reverse complement strand
TGGCAACATGGATGGACCTAGAGACCATCTTATTAAGCGAAATAAGTCAGAATGAAAGAATCCGGAAAAATATGACCTCACTTATAGGTGGAATATAAAACTGAAAGTTACAAAGACACAGAGACCTATGGATACACCCAATAACTTGGTGATTGCCTGAGGGAAGGGGAGGAGGGGAGAGGGAGAGAGGGCCTGGAGATGGGAGAGGGCACCAGCATTATGGACACACTCAAGGGTTTGTTGTTTACCTAGAGAGGAGGGAGGAGGGGGGAGGGAGAGTTGTGTGTGGGAGGGGGGAGTGGGCACCAGATATATGGGGTTGGAGGGGGAGCTGATTCTGGGAGCTGGGCACATAATGTGATGCATGGGTGATGTGATGTGGAGTTGTACATTGGGAAACTGTCTGATTGTTGCCAACCAATGTCACCTCATTAAATTTAACAACAACAACAAAAAAATGACATCCTACCTTGAACTCTTCATGTCACATATCAAATCTAAAGTCAGAATAGAATTATAACTTCCATTTTTCACAATTGATGGTAATTATATCTATATATCCTGTATAGATATATATCCTATATATATATCCTACATATATATCCTATATATGTGCCATTTTAATGGGACAGAAAATGGTACCATTTTTTATTAAGTGGAATGTATGGTCAGCCTACCGATGACACATTGAATTTAGTCCATTGAGACTAGGCTAACCATACATACTGCTTGAAATGAAACAGTACTGTTGTTTTCTGTCCCATTTAAAATAGTACATCTGGTCAGCCTATTATATGTTCTGTGACTAATACTCAGATGTGAATTAGAGGCTTTAATTGTGTCATGCTCTGTAAGCAACTCAGATGTTTTTTGAACTAATTGGTTTTATGCATACAGTAACAATAACTAATGAACTTTGAATAATTGCTTTCTATTGATGAGTTTCATTGCTGTTCTTTGAAAGCTATATATTTTCATGTTTTTCTTGGCACTTAACAAATTATTTTTATTAGAAAAGTTTTTCCAAGATAATTTACAGATATTTGTTCTGCAGTACAGTGGATCAAATTTATCCCCAGTCATTTTAAAACTGGGTCTGTGATCCTGGCAGTGTTCTCTAGAAATGAAATTCCAGACATATTTTGAGTTGTCCTCTCTCACAACAGGGTCTCATGGGTTTTCTGGGGGCTTTCCTAAGAGAAAATGAATGATGGGCCTGTCTGTAGTTCATGGTTGTGACTGTGACACTATTGACTTTTGTCAAAGGATGGAGGCTGCTGTCAGTCTCAATTTGGCACTTCTGCCTACCATAGGAACCCTACAAAGTCATGCAAATTGGATCAATATAGAAATGCCACATCAAATTATTCCGGTTAATATGTTGCTAAAATATATACTTTAATGAGGGATGCATGGTATTCATGGAGAGCTTGGTTTTACCACCATAGTATGTGTTGATCATAATCCTCATGAAGATGCTAGTGAACTGGAATGATGCATGGAGAGCTGAGCCACTCCACGAGCCTACTTTTATTATGCTTTAAAAGTGTGTTTCTATGGATGAAGTTTTGAACAGCCATCATCAGCCCACATACTTATAGAATGATTTCTAGAAAAATGATCATGCTATAGCAACTTTGGCCACAAAATTTTTCCTTACTTCTGGAAATGAATTTGGGAATTGACACGTCACTCTGATGTGCTTATTACCCACCCGGTACTCCTTCTGTATTGTACATGCATGACTCTTTCTTAGACAACATGTGGGCTTTCTGAAGCCAGGTTCAAAGAAATGTTTATATATAAAGTCTAGTCCCCCAAACATTATAGGTTCAATCAGGGGACTGGAGTGGATAAATTCCTTATTTTTCTCTAGATATAAATTCACAGAGGGTCACAATGGTGGTTTAGTCATCTTCCATATTTCATAGTGCCTGCTACTTTTTGTGGTACAAATGCAAAAACATTAGTAGAGTCTGTACAGGCAAGATCTAGATTTTAGTAGTAGCTCCATATTAGTTGTCCCCTGATACACAAAGGGCCTCTTAGATTAGTACAAGGGAGGACACTAGCCAGAGGCTCACAAAAAGATGCCAGTGCTTTTCAGAGCATATACTGTCCAAATCTCTAGTTGTGCTAGTTGATTTGTAACTACATGTCCCCAGCCCCTATTCTCTTTTCTACCTTGAATAATCCTCCCTCTGCTTCTGGGTACTGTCACAACAGTGGACCCTCCAGAGGAGCACAGGTCCTTGTGACCTTGGCTTGCCTGGGGACACTGAAGTGACTCCAGTATCTGTATGTGTAATGTCTTTCAACAGTGAGTTAGGAAGAAGACAGAAGAACAAGATACTTATCCCACTGAGGGGTATAATCAGACATGCTGAGATTCAAATTCAAGATGCAGCACTCTGAGGCCCAGTGATTTTGGGCAAATAGTTAAACTTAAGTCTTTGTTGCCTTACTGTAAAAAATGAGTGAATGTATTCATGGATTGGTAGGAAGGGTTTTAAATTAGGCAATGTGGAGCATTTAATGCAGTGCCCAGGAACATAAAGTAGTGCTTATTAAAGAGTATCAGTACATAGCACTTTAAGAGATCATTTGGGCTGCTGGAAATGTCACAATATAAGGTGAATGAAAAAATATTATTATCTGCATATTATAACATTTTGTTGAATAATTTCAATTATAGTGATTGCTATAGGGCTTTAGAGACTTACAATAAATGAAATGAGTTTTGTTTTTAATTGATTTTATATAAAAATTTATGAATATAATATTATACACAAGTATTTGCTTTTTAGAATATGGTAATCCTAAAAACAATGTGTTGTGTTAATATCCTAAAGTATATACTTATTGTATATAAGAAAGGTGATAAGTATAATGGGGAGAGACATATAAAAGAAATATGATATAAAGAGGATGTAGAACACATTTTGTTTTCAACATCAAGGTGAAATTGAATAATATTCATCTCTTTAATTACCCTCTACCAAAATGATTTATTACCCTGTATTCATATATCATATTCTTGAATTTTGTGTTAGGTATAATATTCCAAAATATAATGCAAATGACCTTTCAATTTCTTGCACACTGTTTGCCTGCAGTTGGGAAGTTAACATCTCTGTTAACATAAACTTTGTGTATATTATAGCTATTGGAAGAGCCTGAAAGATACCCTTATTTTTCATTGTTATTTTAAGAAAAGGATAACTCCCAAATTTTCTAACTGAATTTAGCCTCCAGTGGGTTTACTCTCTAGTCAGGTATTTTAGATTTTAGATATTTTAGATTTAAATATTATAGGAGAAATTAATTAGGACCCTAGTAATTCTTATAAGATATAAAATGACCTCCATTCAAATTCAAGCTAATAATTAACTTAAAATATAACATTCATCAATTTTGCACTCTTACCTTACTCTACAATTAATGATTTACCAGATAATTATTTCATTCCAGTATTTCTTTATGTTTTGAACAAATATATAACTCCTCAAAACCAAATGAAAGCTCTTCAGGGATTGTATTTGTTTTATAATGGTCATTGCTATTAATTTTTAGTATTACTTTGTATTACTGGCTTCTTATATTTAATTATACATGTTTTCTGTGCTGTGGTTAATCTCACCCTTGTGTATGATATGTGCACAATGAGGGCATATTTGAGTACTGGAGAGCCTAGCTGCCATGTTATTGCAACAGTTAAGCATGTTCATTTTAATTTAATTTGATAAGGAAACCGCCCCAGATCAGAAAGGTTTAGTTGGTCTGCTACACTGGGAAGTGGTTGTTCTTGCTTACAGCTTAACCATTCAAAATTTCCTTTTATTTATTTATTTATGATCATGGCTTAAAAATAAACTCAGAAACAGTGTCACAGGGTATTCACATTTATTATACTTTGTATGTGAATTAGTGTAATAGTTTCCCTTAGAAGTCACTGACTTGAAATTTGTAGAGCAAAAATGATTGAGATCAGACAGAAATAATAAGGGTTGGCAATGATGTAGGGAAGTGAGAAACTTCATACAGCCCTATGGGGATCTAAAACAGTATAGCCACTGTGGAGAACAGTTTGGCAGTTTTTTATAAATGTAAATATATATTTACTATACAGCTCAAGAATTCTACTCCTAGGCATCTACCCAAATACAGGAGAAAAGTATTTCCACACAAAGACTTTTATGCAAATCTTTATAGCAGCATTATTTTTAAGAGTCAAAATGTAGAAATAGTCCACATGTTCATCAACTGAATGGAATAACAAATGTGGTATATTTATACAATGGAAAACTTTTTAGCATTAAAAAAAGGTACTGATAACTGATACATGCTACAAATATGAACCTCAAAAACATCATGCTAAGTTAAAAAAAAAGAATCAGATGCAAAAGACCATGTACTTTGATAAATGTATAATTCCCAAAATAGGGGATAACAGAAAATGAAGATCATAGGTAACTTCTAACATTTAGCCAAAGGATGTAGGTAGACATTGAGCCCATTTAAAGACATGGAGAAGACTGTCAGGGTTAGAGGTGTGGGAGTACAACAGGCAGCTAGAAGTTTAAGATGCTCAATGGAGATCCAAGGGAGAAGTCACGTGTGCAGTTGTATGTAAGAGTCTTAAACTTTGAGACATTTTCAGGATTGGAAATACTTATTAATAGATGACATTTGAAGGTAGGACTTGATTTCATCTTATTGAATGTGTATAAATGAAGATGAAAACTGAACCCAGATCCTTAGGATAATTTAGCATATAGTGGTCCTAAGAAAAGAATAAGCCAATAAATGAGAATGAGGAGTGGATATGGAGGCAAAACCAGGACTGTGGTGAATAAAACAAAGAAGATATTTTAATGGAATAGAGCAAAATGAATATAACTATAAAAAGCATAACACTACTACATTTATTTTAATTGATTGATGTGCATTTAATTATGTCTTACTGGTAAATATATTCTACTAATTAAGCTTTGCATTTTGAGTTTTTTTAAATTTAACAGAAGTGCTTTCTCTGCATCCATAATGATGATGCTATAAAATTTCATCTTCTGGAAATTAAATTATTATTAGAAATAAATTATCATACCCAACAATTACTGCTGCAAGTGTTTGAAAATTCCAAGCAGCTATGTTCAAAAATTCTCACCAATCTAAAACCTTTCAACAAATTATCAGTTCCCTCATTTACATAATATATTCAAAAATGTGTGAGTATGACAATGAAGCAATTCTTGTAGAGAGGGCAAAGAGCAGGTGAGACTCATAAATGAATTTCCAAGTCTTTTATTGAAACAAGTTCTAGTTTGAATGTTCATTAACAAAGTTTTTTTTTACATTAAACTTTGTCTAAAAATGAAACCACTGAAAAATTTATCTTTCCCATGCATGTCTTTTCAATTAACAGTTTAAACAGGTAACCCAACTGTTATCATGGGTCAAAAAGCCAGTAAACAAATGTACTCAAAAGAAAAGGGCATGGATTTCCCTTTGTTCCAGTCCTTCTCTGTGCCTGGGGTAGAACACCTGGACCTTTCTGAAGCACACTCAGGATCAAGTAAGGGTCACCATGGATCAAGAAGGAGCTGTCCGATGTCCTGTCTGTCCCTTACCACTCTGTCCAGTCCCTTAAGGGCTAGGCATTCAGTTTTGCATTTAGTGAATGAAGATATTACATTACAAAGATGTTACAGTCGTCTCAGTTTCAACCATTTGAGCTTCTAGCAATAATTGAACAAGGACTAACCATTAATTTACTGTGGTAAAGCAAGATTAATTATGATATAAATCTACTTACTTGTACTTAGTTGTCATTGAGCATTATAAACACTTAGGATAATGTTTATGTTGAAAAGTCAGAAAGTAGTCATCACTGAAAATAAGGAAAAACAAAAGACACCCGAAAAAGCAAATTATTTGCTAGAATATATTTTCCTGCATTATAACTATTTCCTCAGAAACCCACTCCGCAATAACTTTACATTTAAATTCTTGTTTCATATATTTCATTTTCTAGAGCACATTTAAAACCAGGCTTATGGCTCCGTGGAGAAATGTCTGTGGTAGGAAATACAAGATGAATTTGGAGAATTTGGTAGTGCCAGAAAGTAGGGAATTGCTAGAGAAAAGAAAAAATGGGGCATGCAAGAAAGGATACAGGAGTCAACAGAAAGAGCTCCCAGTGGACAAAGCTGGAAAATGATGAGCAACAAAATAAACTATGACAGTATTTTATTATAACTCACTTAATATCTGAGTCAATATTGATACAAATAAATGATTATATAAATGTAGGAGAAGGAATGAATCTTCCTTAGAGAAGAATTTCAAAGGATTCATGTCCTGCTGGGAAAGATATATCCCTTCCAGGTGCTATAGCAGCTGCCCTCCCTCTGAGTGTGGGCTGGATTTAATCCCTGGTTATCCAAGTATAAAATATGGAAAGGGAAAAATAGAAGCTGTAGAAGGAGAAGATACCTGGCTTTGATAGAGATTAGCATCACCATTGAAAAGTCCTGTTGATATCAGCAGTGCCTTCCTATGACTAGGGTCAGTTACCTCTGCGAGTATAACAACTCATTTCTGTGGTTTTCTAGGTATACTAAACAGTCTTTTTTGTGCTACAGATACTTCTAGTACCATGGAGTCTATTGAATCATATGGCTGAGGAGGCAAGGTTACGTGTGCCTCAGCCTGGATCAGCTGCAGCAGGTTTTTTTGTTTTTCCTTAGGACCACACTCTAAACTAAAAGTCTCCCACATAACCTAAAAATGGGTCAGAGAATCATTTCAAATGTAGAAATGTGCAAAATCTGAAGTCTATTACCTGTGATCCTTTTTTGTGAAAGATGCAATGTGCAATAACTTTATTTTCAGGGGATGTGCTAGCAATCTTCTGAATCATTGTAGAGTTTATTTCCCACAGTCAGAGCATCTAGAATATTTGCTTTTTGTTGCTCAGAGATGGATTAATATAATATCATACATATAATGAACCAAAGTGATGTTCAACACAATATCCAGAGTGGCAAGACACCTTAAGACATATTGTGATGGAGAACACAAAAATTAAGTCTGAGACAAGCAGTTCCCATGAACTGAGGGCAATTCCCAGAGAGGGGCTGGTGTGCATGAGACATGAGTGGCACACACCTTGAGTGGTTGTGGACTGGATGCACTGGACACCTGGCAGGGGACCAATAATACTTGTAATGAGTACCATGAACAAAAAGAAGCTAACACACACACACACACCATGCCCATGCACAGCAAAAAAAAAAAAAAAAAAAAATGCATCACCCATGCATTCAAATCAGAAGATATTTTAGGCAAATGACTGACAATTAATTTGTTATAATACCAAAAAGAGAGAAGCTATTTGCTTGTGGTTCAATGAGCCATGATAAATTTTATGAGTTTCATTTATATTTACACTTGTAAAACGTGGATTGCATCTGACATCATTTTAAAGCCAATAACTAGAATGAAAAATTAAGAGCCAGAATATGAATGAAAGCTTTAAAAAGAGTTCACTTTTCTGATTGTAAATATTTTGTGTTTGGAAAATCCTTCTGCAACAATAAACTCATATTGTCAAGCCAAATATTAAAGTGGCTGATACCCAGATCAAGCTTATATCAAACACAACTCAGAGAGAATTACCGTTATTATTTACACAGTTGTTTCCGTGAGTACATCACACTGGAAGGATCACTGACATCCATGTAATTGAGCAGAAAGACCGAGTTCCCTGGGCATTCTAAGTATTTATAACATTGATGAAAGGACTGAAATAAAAATGTACTGTCAAAATGTGGAAGCCTCAGGCCCAGGATGAGAATTTAGGTGCTGAGTAATTTTAGTTTTTACAGTAGTTTGCTGGCCGTTTTAGGACCCTCACTAGCTAGTGTGTATGCGCTCCTTTGGAGCAGCCGGAGCTTTGTTAGTGATTGCAAAGGATATGGCAAAGCTTTGTGTAGCAGCTGGACCACAGGAAGCACTTTGTCCTGTGAGATGCTGGCGGAAGGGAGATTGTGCAAATGCAAGCCTGGGCCTTAAGAAGCGCTGTACATTTCCACCTGTCCTTTTGCATGCCGGCCCTTGCCTTGAGAACAAGCTCTAGCTGTCATTATCCAAGAAGGATGCGAGACATGCGGAGCAGAACCACCCCAGCTGTTGCTGCCAGAAGTAGAGCTGCTCAGCTGAGCTCAGCCTACATCAGACAAACCCCAGCTGCCCTGAAGAGCCGTAAAAATAAGTGCTTATTTCTGTATGCTTCCAGAGTTGGGGGTCAGTTTTCACGTAGCAAACACTAACCAAGTCAGTGGTTTTGCCCATGTTTGTTCTCCACCCTGGCCTCTCGCTATTGCTCTAGACTTTCTTTGCCCTCTCCTTTTGTCAGTCCTGCCTCCGCATAGGGAGCAGCATTACCCCTGGAAGTATAGCTAGCTACCTCCGGCCATATCATCTCCATCATCTTTCCTGACCGCATAAGCCTTGGGACTCAATCTGGTATAGACTACATCAGTAAGCTTCCACAGAATAAGTCACAAAGTGAGGAATTGAAATAATTATCCAATTCCTATGATGCAAAAGATTGATTTTTTTTGCCTGTAACCTGTGTGGGGACTGAGAAATGAATGACATTTAGCGAGTACCTACTGTGTGTGTGTAGGACATTTTGCAATGTGTTCTAATGCCCAGCGTCTCATTCATTCCTTATAAGTGGTCACCCTCAGAAGACTCAAAAAAAAAATCTCTAAGAGGTTATGTTACTTGCTAAATGTCACCCATTTGGGAACCAGTGGACTGAACTGCAGACCCAAGACCATCTGATGCCAGAGCCCACTACTCCAGTGTGTCTGATTCCACAGTGATGTTGAAATGATTCCAGTTCACTAACATAGCATATACACTGACTTACCAAAATAAGATAGAGCAGGAAAATTCATCTCTATTTTTTTTCTCTAAAATGATATATGTAAATAATGTATCCAAACACCTGGCTCCTAATTATTAGTCCTCCTCCCCATTATCACAAATATTGTTAATAAAAATGGAAATAAAATATGAGAAGAAAATGGTGTTCCCACATCATTTTTCAAGCCTTTTACCATAGAAGACATGGATCCTTAACGTGATAAATAGATTTGTGGATGATCTAACATCAGAATTTATCTTAGTAAAAAACCTGGTGCTTTTTGTTTGTTTGTTAATAAAATATTTAGTATGCCCTCTGGGATCAGAAGAGAACCTAGAGGTTTGGATATCAACAGAACTCTAAGAGTGCAAAGAGGAAGATGGAATGAATTATTTTATGTGGACACATGACATAAACCAGTGGCAGACACTACTAGCATGGCACTGAGCCTGCTCTCTGTATTAGCTCACCTAATCATCACATGCCCTATGCATTAGGTGGACTTTGAACTAACTCATTTTTCCAAACTGGAAAACTAGCCATAGAGAGGTTACATAACTTTCCCAATCGTACTCAGACATAGCTGGAGGTGGTAGAATTAGGAAGGAGAACCAAAGTGCTCTGTTTCACTGTTTTTTTATTTTTATTTTTTTCCCTCCTGGGGGTAGGAGGATTTTCTGCCAAAAATATAATAATCATAAAAGATAAAGGTAGGCGGAGGAATGGAAATGGAATCTATTCAAGGGAGAGTACTGAAGTCCTGAGTCAGATGAAAGGTCACTAAGAAACACTTCATCATTAAATGAATGAAAGTGTGAAAAGTGAAATAGAAATCAATGGCTAATATAAAATTGGCTATTTTTTTCTCGTTGGCACATGGCATTGACCTCAAAACCTTAGTAAATTCTACCATATGCATAGTTGCTTCTTTTAAAGAGTGTTAAGTTTATTGGTAAAGAAAGTAACTAAGAAAATGGGGAATTTCCTCATAGCTTACATCACGGATATACATAGCTATTACCTCAATAGTATAGAACACCTCTAAAGTACTCTGAAATTAATACTAGAATGTGGCAAATTTTAAAATATCAAGTTTGAGACATTTTGAATAAAAAGTATGTGAAACAAATAAAAACATTTTTCAGGATATCACTGATAATAGAGCATGAGTTAAAATAATTTTCTCATATGAAACACAAGTGTGTTTTAAGAAATGATTATAATCCATTTCTCACTGCAGTAGAATAAGATACCACTTTAAAGGAAAAGAAAAATCTGGAGGAAAAAATGATTTAATAACATGAAACTCCTAGGAGACTAAATACAAACATCATTGGCAGCAGGATAAAACAAGATGTGACAATAACTCATCTCTCAAGAATCTGTTTGATATTCTCCACCATACACCTTCCACTTCTCAAGGAAGAATTTCTATTAGCAAAGAGCCTCAAAATTGTTCCTGCTTACATGAAGATCTGCGGTGGCAAAGGCCTTCAATTATTTTTTTCTGAAAATTTAGTAAGAACAGATGTGATTATACACTGTGAGTAAGATGTTCATAGTCTTATTAAGAGCGGGCATTCAATTAATGATAATGGAAGAGTGGAAGACGTGCAATTTGGTTTATTCTTTTCTAACTACAAAATCATCAAAGTAAGAAGAATCTCCATCAAGCTTCATACTTATTTCTTTTTTTCTTTCTTTTTTTTTTTTAAAGATTTATTTATTGTTTTTGACAGAGAGAGAGAATTATAGAGACAGAGAGAAGGGGGAGGGCCCAGAACAGTCTCTGTAGTTGCACATCATCGGTTTTTCCACATAGTTTCATTCCACAGGTGGGCGGGGGCTGCACAGGGCAGGAACTGGGCCTGGGTCTTGCCCCGGTGAGAACTGAACTGGGGGCACTCCCCAGTTCAGCATATGGGTCAGCACGGCTGGGGCCGGGATTCGATCCTCGGTCTCCGGGGCTGCAAAGTGAGCGCCTAACCCACTGAGCCATCCCAGCTTCCCTATACTTATTTCTTAGTCTAAGGACATTATAAGGTAAATTATGCCCAAAGTAAAATTTCTAATTTCTGAATTCTTAAAACTTCGGTTTCTCAAATTCTGCTGGCATTGAAAACTGATTAAAGACAAGTTTTGTTCTTTCATTAAATCAGTAAATTAAATGAAATCAGAACATGTGATTGTATGACTTCTAATTTGACTTTCTCTATTTTATTAATTAGGTCATAAGTTATGATTCATTACCTTGGATCCCATATGGAAAATAAACACTACATGTAAAAACCTTTACATAACCCTTAAATACAGAACCACTTTCAAATTTATTTTTTCCAGAGTCAAGAGACTTATGTTCAAATTCAAGGTTTTTCTTTTATCATCACCTGTGTTATAAATATCTACTTTAAAAACTGGCAATTCCAACTACAGGCAAAGATGTGGAACAACTAAAACACTCAGATATTGTCAGTCAGAGGCAAAGTGATACAGCCCCTTTGTAAGAGAGTTTGGCATATGACCCAGCAATACCATGCTTAGGTATTTACCAAAGGGAAAAAAGAAGACATATGTTCACCCCAAAACCTTGGATGTGTGTTTATTGCAGCTTTAGTTGTTATTGTCAAAATGTTGGAAACAATACAAGTTGTTCAACGGATGAGTGGAAAAATTATAGTACATCTATACTGTAGACTACTCAGCAATATATGGGAATGACCTCTTGGTACAACTGCCTTAGATAAATCTCTAAAGGTATTATGCCGAGGGAAAAAAGCCAGACTTAACAGACTACATACTTTGTAGTGCCATTTATACAACATTCTAGAAAAGGGAAATTTATAGGGACAGAAATCAGACTGGTGGCAGCCAGGGATTGGGAAGTGAGTAGGGGGCATACGGTACACTATGAATAATAATTCTCTAAGGGAGTTGTCAAATATATAATATTTTTATAATATTTTTATTTTTAATTACAGTTGACATACAATATATTATTCATTTGGGGTATACAACATAGTGATAAGACATTTATATAACTCACCAAGTGATCCACCTAGTTAAGTCTAGTCCCCACCTGACAACATACACAGTTATTACAATATTATTGACTATAATCTCTATGCTGTACTTTACATCTCCATGACTATTTTTATAATTTTATAGCCAATTTGTATTTCTTAATCCATTCACTCTTTTTTCACCCAGCCTCCCACCTAACCTCCCATCTGGCAACCAACAAACTGTTTGTTCTTTGTATCTATGAGTTTGTTTCTGTTCTTGTTTGTTCATTTATTTTGTTTTTTAGATTCCACATATAAGTGAAATCATATGGTATTTGTCTTCCTCTGACTTATTTTACTCAGCATGATGTCCTCTAGGTCTATATATGTTGTCTCAAATGGCAAGTTTTCATCTTTTTTATGGCTGAGTAATATTCCATTGTATATACATACCACTTCTTTTTTATCCTTTTATCTATCAGTGGACACTTAGGTTGCTTTCATATCTTGGCTATAGTAAACAGTGCTTCAATAAACAGGGGTGCATATATCTTATCGAGTTAGTGTTCTGGATTTCTTCAGCCACATACCCACAGGTAGAATTGTTGGATCATATAGTAGCTCTGTTTTTTCATTATTTGAGGAACATCCATACTTTTTTCCATAGTATCTTGTTCCAATTTGCAATCCCACCAACAGGGCATGAGAATTCCCTTTTCTCGACTTCCTTTCCAACACTTATTGTTTGTTGATTTATTGATGATGGCCATTTTGAGAGGTGTGAAGTGCTATATAATTGTGGGATTAATATTTATTTCTCTGATGATAAGTGACATTGAGCAACTTTTCATACGTCTGTTGGCCATCTGCATGTCCTCTTTGGAGAAATGTTTATTCAATCCTTTGCCCATTTTGTAAATGTTTGGTTTTTTGGTGTTGAGTTTAATGAGTTCTTTATAAATTTTGGACGTTAAGACCTTGCCAGATGTACTACTGGTGAATATCTTCTCCCATTCAGTAGGTTATACTTTTGTTTTGTCGGTGGTTTCCTTTGCTGTGCAAAATAATTTTCATTTGATTTAGTCCCATTTGTTTATTTTTTCTTTATTTCTCCTGCCCCAGGAGACATATCAGTAAAAATGTTACTAAGAGAATTTCAGAGAATTTTCTGCCCATTTTTTCTTCTAGGAGGTTTTTGGTTTCAGGTCTTACATTTAAGTCTAATCCAGTTTGAATTTATTTTTGTATATGGTATAAGAAAGTGCTCTAGCTTCATTGTTTTGCATATATCTGTCTAGTTATAGAACATTATTTATTGAATAGATGTTTTTACCCCATTTTATACTCTTACCAACTTTGTCATAGATTCATTTATTAAATAGGTGTGGGTTTATGTCTGGGCTCTCTATTCTGTCCATTATAGTATAGTTTGATATCAGGTAGCAGGATAACTTCAACTTTGTTCTTTCTCAAGATTGCTGTGTCTATTTGGCATCTTTTGTGGTTCATATAAATTGTTGGAGTCTTTCTAGTTCTGTGAAAAATGCCACTGGGATTTTGATAGAGATTGCATTGAATATATAGATTGCTTTGAAGAGTATGACCATTTTAGGGATGTTAATTCTTCCTATCCATGTGCGTGGTATGTATTTCCATTTGGTTGTATCTACTTCAATTTCTTTCTTCAGTGTCTTGTAATTTTCTGATTACAGGTCTTTTATCTCCTCAGTTATATATATTCCTAGGAATTAGATTATTTTTTTGATGTAGTTGTAAGTGGAATTGTTTTCTTCATTTGCTTTTCTGATAATTTGTTATTGGTACATAAAGCTGCAACCTATTTCTGAATATTGAATTTGTATTCTGCTACTTCACTGAATTTGATTATTAGTTCTAATAGTTTCTTTATTTATTTATTTATTTTAATTTATTGTTAAATTTGATGAGGTTACATTGGTTGGTAACAATTAGACAGTTTACAGATGTACAAGTCCACATCACATCATTCATGCATCGTATTATGTGCCCATCA